>JADBJO010011559.1:12500-22500 GCA_016801955.1 Conus betulinus | reverse complement strand
AGGAGAGTATCTGGGGTTTACTGAAAGAACGACTAGTGGAAGTGAGAGAATCGCTGTGGTTAATGCTGACAATTGGTAATGGTTATGGTAATGCTGGTTGTAATATCTTGGCACTTATATTACAACCAAACTTTTTTTTCTGTTTTCTTTTCAATAAAAAAATAAACAAATCGACAAAGACAGTCATAGTTAATACTCATATTTTGTACGAGTTGGACAGCAATTAATGCTGTGTTTACTAAGTCATTCGATTGACAGGTACAGCAAATTTTACGACATGGAGCAGAAATACGGGCTTTTGAGAAATTGTAATATTTAAAGATCACTTGTATACACTGAAGCGCTGCTTAAATGTAGATAGTAGAACACCCAATGACCTGGTTTATAGTGCATTGGGAAGATGTACTATTACTGTAAATATTTATCTGAAGTGTATGAAATACTGGCTCACGCTAACAAGGGTGGATAAATGCCGGACGCCCTATGTTACAGGATGTTGTTAAAGGAAAGGAAAGAAGACTTGGGTTTCGAATGTTCGACATCGTTTAAACTTATATGGGTTTGGATTTGTTTGGGGTAACCAAGATGATGAAAATATACCAGGATTTCTGAATTGTTTTAAACAGACGAATACCGATTGCAGGTAGCAGGACTGGTATGACTGTATGTATAATAGTGATAAATTTGCTAAATACGAAATCTTTTTATCGACCTATATAACAGAACCATGTTCTAAGATAAAAATGAACAGACACACTAAATGTGCCCTGACTAAATTCGGAATTGGAGTGTCTGATATTGATTGCCATTGCTTTAGACATTGCAATAATGTTGGAAATGACAACTCGACTACGTATTAAAGTAAGAGAATATAAAGTTGTTTTAATGTCCTGGTCTAAGTGATTTAAGAACGAAATCTATCCAATCCAAGTATTTCGCATAGCCATGTTAAGTTCAGGTCCATTCTCTTTTTGTCTGCACGTAATGAGGACACACTACTGGATTTAGCTAGGTATGTTTATGAGGTAAACAAGAGAATTCGGATCGTAATGTCTCCTGGCTCTTTATTTTCATATACGTGCACAATTTCATCATTTTATTTTGATATTTATTATTCATGGTATATATTACATTTCACCATGACGTTTTGTCATTGATCTTAAAGTTTCGCATTCGCATCCGCATCCGCATCCGAGTTTCGCATTCGTATTCGCATTCTCTCTCTCTCTCTCTCTCTCTCTCTCTCTCTCTCTCTCTCTCTCTCTCTCTCTCTCTCTCTCTCTCTCTCTCTCAGGATGCCGCATCACCAACAGTAAATATTCCTTCTCAGCTGTCTTCTACAGCCAGTACTGATGTCGCTGCTGCTGGTACTGCTGATGCTGCCAGGGCCGGCTCTTGCTGCCGCTGTTACTATTGCTGTGCTGCTGCTGATAGTGCTGGTGCTGGTGCTGGTGCAAGGCTGCTGCTGTTGCTGTTGATGCTTATACTGCTGCCCCAGCTTCTGCTGTTGCAGCTTCTATTGCTACTATTGATGATGCTGCTGTCTTGTTTTATTATACATGGGGCAGTGTCACAACGAGATATGTGTCTATCTTTCGTTGCTTTGTTGTGCTTTCCACTTTAAAGGTCTTAACCTCCATTGGCTTTCTTGGATTAGCTTGTTTTTAAAATGACTATCGATCTTTACAAAATTGATGACATCACAAAATTGATCTCAGTACTAAAATCAGGTGTCTCTGTTTTATACATGACTCGTACCAACAGGGGAAGATCCACAAGGTCTTGGGATTCACCCCCTCCCAAAAGATCTTCCTAAATTGGTGGCATGTAAGGTATATCAGGGTACAATGTCTGTGTCTGAACGTGGGTGACAGCTCTGAAAAGGCCCTACGTGATGGGCTGGGCTACACTACCACAGGAACTGAACTCAGCTGGAGATGTACAGGTGTGTGATATTGACATTCGTGTTATCTGTTTGTAAGGAAATGTGAGTTCTTAACTCCAATGTTTCATTTTAGCTTCCTTTTTGCTTTGTGCGTTCCTTTTCTGGGTATCCTTTCATTTTGTCATTTTTTTTTTTTATTATTACTTTTTTCCTAGTCTAAAATTAGGATTTCCTGGGGTCCTTCCCCCTTTTTTTTCCCGCGCACACACACACACACACACACACACACACACACACACACACACACACACACAGATAGATAGATAGATAGATAGACAGACAGACAGACAGACAGACAGACAGACAGACAGATAGATAGATAGATAGATAGATAGATAGATAGATAGATAGATAGATAGATAGATAGATAGATAGATAGATAGATAGATAGATAGACAGACAGACAGACAGACACACAGACAGAGTTTTTTTGCCATTATTGTTTCTGTCCAGTTTGGGGATTATTGAGGTAGCATCTTTAGGCACGTTTTATTCTCCCTGGGCACGTGACCTACAGTCGGAAATTGAGATATGACGTCATCAGAGGAGAGCTGAGGGCCCGTGATCAGCTCGCTGTTGTCATTTTTCAGCACTCGACATTGGGCTGAGATGGAGCATACAGACAGGGCGAATCAGTTCACAGCTGTTCGATATGAAATAAGTACATCTGTCAAACCAATTGGATTGTTTACACCATTCACCCAACAATCCATGACTAGGATGGGGTTGTGTGTCAGATAAATGTTGCAGTGTACACTATAGACAAAAGTGGATGAGATGTTGGAAACAAAGGAACAATGACAATTTCTTTTTTTCAATGTTAAAATTGGATTCACTATGATGAACACAAACCTGGCAGTGTAATATCGGAGAGAGAGAGAGAGAGAGAGAGAGAGAGAGAGAGAGAGAGAGAGAGAGAGAGAGAGAGAGAGAGAGATGTTTCTGTTATGTACAAAACTTGGGTGTATCCTGTTTCTCCCGTATACAACCCTTTACGCGGCCTACATCACTGAAATCCGTGCACACATAAACGTGCGGCCAACGTACCCTAGTTTGGGCAACAACACGTGATAATGACAAATTTCATTACAAAAAAAAAAATGGCACTGTCAAGTCAGGTGTTCATGGCTCAGTATTGACGCGCATAGTTGTTAGATCCATGTATTCAAAGTGGTTCATTTGATGGAAGAATTGTTTCACAAACCAAGGCGTTCTCACCTGCAACGTCTTCATGAACACAGACTGAACACAACCTCCTCAATGCTTGGTTCAGACACTCAACTCACTTGGCAGCCTACTCAGATCCACTGGCATTTTTTTATGGGAGAGGAAGACAAAAATGCCCTTTTTTTAACTTTCATTCAGTCTACGAAGGAAAAAAAATCAAACAAGCAGCCCCACCCCCACTCCACCCTTACACACACACACATGCACTTAGATCAGACCAACAGAACGTGTAGAGTTCTGTTGTATATCCATCAGGTCCTGGGCTATTATGATTATTCATTTCTTAGGGCGCCTAGACATCCTCAGCTGTAACTGAACCATCTATAGATTTACTTCTTTTTTTTTCTTTTTTTTTTAAAGATAGAATCTGTCCATCAGTAAAAGTCAAATGTATACATTGACAATGTTAGCCTCTTTAGATTTGCAAATGTGTTTGTGTGTTTAGTTATTCATTATCACTATTTCAGTTTTGTGTTTATTTTCATTTTAAATCCCATGTCATTGTTACCCCTCTTATCTTTCTCTCTATCTGTATTAAAAATTTACAGAGAGTTTTTGTAAGTCACACCAATAATTCAAACTGTCCCCCTTCCTTTAACTATTTTTCTTTTGTTCCAGCGATAATGCCACCTTTCTTTTTCATGGGAGTTCGAAGAATTTTCTTTCTCTGAAAGTTACTGTCCATGGTCATTTAAAAAGAAAACAACTGACCATTGATTTGAAATTGTAGCATCTCTTTTGCTATGGTATCTGTGAAGAACCGTTTTTTTTTTTTTTTTTTTTTTTTTTTTTTTTTTTTTTTTTTTTTTTTTTGTTGTTGTCCGATCACAGTTTTTGCAGCAACCCCGCTTACCGGAACTTGTTCACCGGAAAAAACCGGTTGGTTTGGTTAGCTGACTGCTGCTCACCTGAGCACCGTATAAGCCAGGTGAGTATAAGCAAGCGATAGTCTCTGCAGTGAATTCCGGCCTTGGTGCATCTTTCCAGTCCAGCTGAAGAGGGATTCCAGTGCAGTTTTTGTGACAGTCAGGTATGTTGTGTTAGTAGCAAATTGAGAGTCTTAATCGAAATCGTTTCTCCCCACGGTTAGGCGTCTGTAATTTCTTCAGCGACTAAGTGAAGGTTTTTCTTTTGTTTGAAAACAATATGTCTTTGCTATGTCTTTTAACTCGCTAGGATGTTAAAGAGAAATTATTGTTCAACTTCCTTCGGATAGAAAGAAGAAGAAACAGGCTGTTTAAAAGTGATCGAAATAGGCCATGATTCATGCTATGTTATTGTTTCGTGGGGGAAAAAGAGTTTTTGTGAACTCCGGAAGTGAGCAATAGAAACTTTTATGTATTCATAGTGTTCCCGATTTATTCTGATTTATGCTGTGGCATGCCGAACGGAAATCTTGTGATGCATTCTAGATTTTGATGTGGAGAGCTAAATGAAGAACCTTTCCAATATGTATTTATTAGTGATGAATAACCTTTCTAATATGTATTTATTAGTGATGAATAACCTTTTCAATATGTATTTATTAGTGATGAATTACCTATCCAATATGTGTTTACTAGTGATGAATAGGAATGTATGGAGATCATTCTGATACTATTTAAACTGTCCTTGATATATGCCCTCATATGATAAATGTGAATGTATTGAAAGCATGCTGATAGCTATTCAAAACTAGCATATGCTATGCTATGTTATGTCATGTTATGTTAGGTATAGTGACTACCGAGTGCTAAACAAGAATGCGCAGAGATCGTGTTACGGATGTAATTTTGTTTTGATAATGATGAATAGTTGATTTGATAAAAATGGTTGAAAAAAATGAACGGAAAATGCTTTTGAGGTGTACTGATATTGTAAAATGATCACAATCTTGTGTCTTTATGAGCAAGATGAAAAGAAAGCATTAATATATTGATTACGTTCTCGTTCAATGTGGAAAAGGTCTATATGGAAATGTCTAATCATACTTTTGCCCATTATGGAAAAAGGTTTGAGTGGAAATCTTTAGTTACACCATTGCTCATTGTGAAAAAAAGGTCTGTGTGGTAATCTTTCCTCGCTGATGCGAAAATTATGATCTTGAAGAAAGACCATGTCTCAGAGTGTTGAACTTATGAGATTATATTTTTGATGGAAATAAATGTTTCGTTATGTTGAGACTTTGTCGATTTGGCTTTGCGCGGGGAGTTTTCGCCGGTTCTGATTAAAAAAAAACATGAAGCTGTTGTTAACTACGCATGTAATTAAAAACTATGGATAGTAGGCTAGATAGTCAAGGTAGTTTTCTTCAATTTCCCCAGGTTGAGAGTTCAGCCCTGGTGTCCCTGGGAACTGACTGTCACTACAACGGGTCTGGGGCCTAGTTGATATGAGCCCATTCTCCATCGTGCCTGGGGTGGAGACGTTGGTGAGTGCAAACAGCGACCTGAAGAGGCAGCTGAGCCGGCGCCACTTCAGTGTTTTTGTCGTCGCCGCTTGGGGTCATGGGACCCAAGCCCTGTTTTTCCAGCTGTGCTAGCGCTGGTCCTGCCCAGCCAGAACCACCGCCTTCGATTGTCTACGACCTGCAGTGCCAGACGTTCTTGCGCGTCGTGAGAAGCTCCGATTCGTGGTGACAGAGCCACAGCTCTTGTGAGTGGAGGCCGGTGCCTCAGTGCAGTAGAGCGCTGCTTTAGTGGTGAGTGTGTTGAGCCGCAGCTTGTGTGTAGGCAGTTGTCGTTCCCTTGCTGGACAGAGTCGTTGCTGTGTCGTCGCGTCGTCCCTCGTAAGTTACTTCCCCCTACTGACCGTCACCGTGTCGCCGCGTCGTCTCTACGCAAGACTCTGCCCTACTTGCGTCCTCTTCTTCCTGCAGGACTGCGTTCCTTTGTAGCACTGTCGTTGAAGACTAGTGACTAGTGCGGAGCTGCCGTTCCTCGCTGCAGCCATTGTGTTGAGACTAGTGACAGTCGCTGGACGGTAAAGTCAGACCAGAAAGCGCCTGTGATAACTTCTTGTTGTGAGCACTACATGTATATTAATATTGTACGTCCACAGCTGGGTGTGCTCCATGCTTTGATTGTTGTGTTTTTGTATGCGTTGGATGGCCCGGGCGGCATAAGAAAAAAAGAAAAAGAACTGAGATTGTGTTGCCTGGCTGTCTGTGTTCGGGTGAGTGTGTGTGTGTGTGTGTGTGTGTGTGTGTGTGTGTGTGTGTGTGTTAGGAACGCTCAAACACTAATCCATGTTTTTTTTTTTTTTTTCTGACACAGTCAGACATACAGACAACACGCACCAAGACCCATCCGTAACAGTATCTTTATTATCTTTTTCGCAGACCACCAAAAATTGACTTTAGATTCGATCTGTTTCTTAATTTTGTCTACTATACTTTATCTCCTCAAAAAAGAGTGATGTCATTTCTAATAGCAAAATAATCAGAACGGTACTCAGGTTTTATAGCTGTCACTCTTAATGTTTAACGCCAAATGATCCCAGATGAAGAAATAGTCTGGTCGGTCCTGCTAGGCGAAACTGAACATCTGCCATGCCAACTTCATTTTATCGGGGTTCAGTTCTCGCCGAACTTCTACAAGATTATGTTTCCATAATATTACACGTACACTACTGAGCAATTACGTGATTTACCTGTTTCTGCATTTACTTGAATGTTTAATATAACATTCGAGTCTTACCTATCAAATGTGCGCTCATTGTCTCAGTCAACTATTTCATGCATGATTACAAAAAAATGTAGTCACAGTCACGTGTACCATGTAAATTCACATCTTGTGTTTTACCAAGTAATTTAATGTTCTAAGTTCCCATCATGTTGCATTGTGCATTATTTATTACTTTAATGTTCCGTGTAAGCTGTCATAATTGACCACATATAATGTTTTGAACTTAGCGGGGAAGTCAACCTGACGTGCAGTCACAAATGTACAGTCCACTGAATATTTGAGAGAGAGAGAGAGAGAGAGAGAGAGAGAGAGAGAGAGAGAGAGAGAGAGAGAGAGAGAGAGAGAGAATTCACCACCAACGACCATTGAACAAGACGAAATGTTCACAGTACTATAAAACCAACTGATGTTAAAACCTGGAATCTTTCTAATGGTTGGATAAACATGAGTCGCACCAGTTTCCTTTGTTTTAATTTCATAGAAACACATACGATAGACTGTGAATGCTTTGGTATTTATCGAGAAATCGTGTGTGTGTGTGTGTGTGTGTGTGTGTGTGTGTGTGTGTGTACCTCTTTCCACCTCTCTCTCTCTCTCTCTCTCTCTCTCTCTCTCTCTCTCTCTCTCTCTCTCTCTCTCTCTCTCTCTCTCTTTGTGATGCGTGCATGAATGTTTATATGCGTGCATGCTTTTGTGAGAGTGTGCGTACGTGCATGCGTAAGTGTGCGTGCGTGTGTGCGTGCATGCGTGGGTGTGAGTGTGTGCATGCGTGAGTGAGTGTGTGTGTGTGTGTGTGTGTGTGTGTGTGTGTGTGTGTGTGTGTGTGCGTGTGTGTGTGTGTGTGTGTGTGTGTGTGTGTGTGTGTGTGTGTGTGTGTGTGTGTGTGTGTGTGTGTGTGTGTGTGTGTGTTGTGTGTGAAGAACAAGAACATATTTTATTGCCATATTAAAAATCAGATATTGAATTAAATTAATTCCAACGTCGTTACACTTTACAACATAACATAAATAGCAGAAACAAAGGGCATAGAGTGCATCAGGGCCTGATTAGATTTTCTGTCTCTGAAGAAACACACACACACACACACACACACACACACACACACACACACACACACACACACACAACAGGATACACTGGGCAAGTACAGATTGGAATCAGTCCAATAACAAGAGATCCGATAGTTTTGTCATTTTAGTATGTGGTGGACTATCTGTTTGTGTGATCCTTGTCATTAGGTCATAACGTTGTCGGTCAAATAATTTGCAGTCATCGAGAAAATGTAGTTCGTCCTCAACAACGTGGCATGTCGTGCATAATCTGTTTTTCTCTGTCAGTGTTGGTATAACGACCCCTCTCAATCTGGAGTTCATGGGCGCTTATTCGCAACCTGACTAGTGTTCGTCTGCAATCTGTGTCAATGTGTTGCTCCAAATAAGCCGCCTGTTTGTATTCGGTAACACGTGTGGCATACACTTGGAGCTTGGGTGTGCTCTCCTTCTTTTCTTTCTTCCAGAAGTCAACATAAAACGTTTCCAGCTTCGATTGAATATAAACTTCAGGCGAGTCACACTTAATGTACCCTGACTTTCCCAGACATGCTCTAGTCCTATCGTTGACAAGGTTTTTTGTATAAACTTCGTCCATTTAGTTTCTTCCGTGTCCTGAGAGATCATTGACTGATAAATCTGCTGTTGATAAGAGTCCTGGTCTGACCCTAATATGTGTATCCAGAATGCGATAATCAGGGTCATCACTTTAAAAGTAATTGATAAATGTTAGAGTAAAACGTCCTAAAATTAGAATTTCTACACTATTGTGTAATGGCCTACACTTTTGAGTGCTCGTAATACTCTCCCCTTTTTTTCCGAGGTTTGTATGACGTTGAGAGAAAAACTGCGAGCCTGCGAGCAGCGGGGGGCCCTCGCGAGGGATGCAGACTATTTCAGGCACTGACCATTGGCCCTTTCTGCTACCCAGCGTCCCTTGCAGGCCCTAGAAGTGCTTGTGCGCGTGGCAGTTTGGCGCTTTTGTAATACGAGAAGGAACATGTAACAGAGAAGAGTTAGAAGCTATGCGACAATCATTGTGTAGGCCATAGTGTTGAAATTCTAACTTTATGACGTTTTATTCTAAAACATCAATTTCTACACCATTTGTGTGTAATGGCCTACACTTTTGGGGTGACTGTTTGATAGTCGCATAGATTCAATGAGAGAGAGAGAGAGAGAGAGAGAGAGAGAGAGAGAGAGAGAGAGAGAGAGAGAGAGAGAGAGAGAGAGAGAATACTGATGGTGCAGTATGTCTACCAAAGGCATCAACTCATTAGTTCATGTATATACAGACTTTATATAACGATTATATACACACAAAGGCATAGTAAAATGGTAAGGATATGCGTAGATGAGTACGGACAATTCCTTTCCCTATCCCGAAAGCATATTATCTGTATTTGTACCTGTACGTAGTTCCCATATGTGCAAGTCTTTATGAGTCTATGCACGCATGCAAGCAGGTCACATAAGGTCACATTCCTGGAAGTATCTTGAGGCTTAGAGAGGTAGCAATGCGTCTTGAATTGCAAGAGATTCCGCGCGAGCCACTGATTCACGTGGTAGAATACGCACGCAGTGTCTTAGGGGTGTGTCCCGCCTCGACCAGTCAGCAGTGTTCATGATGGTCTGTTATAGCACGTCATGTAACAATGCACAGCTGGTGGCTGTAGCACGTGTTGACCCTGGTGAAACGATCACACCGGCGTCCGTTAGTACGTGAACCATCCACCGCCTGACTATGGCTAACTTCACCGGTTTGTAGGTGAAAGGGGACACAATCAGCTGTGTCCCTTGCCGTTGTCCTTCTGTTCTCCTTATGTACTCCCGCACATATGTAACTGGACACAGCCTCTTATCCTCACACACACACTTGGATTCACAGATGGGGGGGGGGGGGGGGGGGGGGGGGGGGGGGGGGGGGGGGGGGGGGGGGGGGCACGAGGTGAAGGCCTATCCGTTTTTTTTTAATCGAAGGCTGTCTGTAGCACAATACAACTGGTCCCTATGTGGCACAAATCGCTATCGATGGGAGAACAGTACTAAGTCACTGACTCTTAGCTGTAAATGCCAAGAGCATAAACACCACCTTATGCGTTAATTTAACACGG
>JADBJO010011559.1:0-2500 GCA_016801955.1 Conus betulinus | reverse complement strand
TTGCTCTATCACAGCAACAGTCAAGCTGAGCGTGTTTTTTCCCCCATACGTTTGTGTATACGCATCTTACACGGAGGATCAAACTCCTGGTCCTCGGAGGAACTTTAGCAGTTACATACTGACCAAGATAAATACAAGAACTGGTTAATGTGTTTATTAAATATAATCCAGGCAAACAAAATATCAAAGCTGGTAATACGTTTGAAGTTTTGGCTCCTGGCAGAAGATATACAAAATCAGGTTTCATAGTTCTTTTACAATGATTCAAAAACAGAAAGGTGCCTTCTAATTCTAACAAGAAAATAACAAACATTGATCAGTATAGAAAGTTTCAAAACGGAGTGAGAGAGGGCGGAAAGTGAAGCAAATCATAAAAAGAGAAGGGGTTACTTACCACCAATGACATAGAGAGAAACAAAAGTACAGGACAAGACACAAGAAGAATATAGAAAATCTCAGAAGCATGATGTAGTGTAGGTGAACAAGATACCTAAATCCTAAACAACTTTCTAGAATAGATTCAATAGTCATGACGTAGTATGGGTAAGCGAAGTGCATGTGGAACTTACAAGAGAAAGCCGTTTCTCTGGCAAAAAGAAAGAGAGCAAACAATGTCCAGAGGTGGATAATGCATCGATGAATCTTACAACTCCCATATATGAGACAAGTTTCTGAGACTTTATACAACAATCGCTGTTTGTTCGTTTCTTGCTTCTGTAGTTTTAGAAGTGGCTGTGCTTCGCTATGTTTTTTTTTTCTTTCTTTTGTTTTAAAACTTTGGATTTCATGAACTATAATAATGTAGGTTTAGGTTATTCGAGAAAAGGTGGACAGAGAGTGAGCTCTCAATATAGTTAGACTTCAAAAGACATCTTTAGGTTTCTGTATATTTTTGTTCTATATCTACCCAGATCTATATACCAATCTCTCTCTCTCTCTCTCTCTCTCTCTCTCTCTCTCTCTCTCTCTCTCTCTCTCTCTCTATATATATATATATATATATATATATATATATATATATATATATATATATATATATATTGCTGTGAGCCTTGTGTACTACATCTGTGCACGGAGGGTGAATTAAATAGCCGTGTAGTAACAACAGGGATGTTACTTTGTTTATACATCTGCAGTAAACTTGATTGTCCTGTCATGAATGCTAGGATGCAACTGTGTGTTGATAACCATGACACAGCTGGAGATTTGCAAGCATGATTTAAAAGATAATCAATGACTGATCTCAGTAAATTGCCGCCAACCGAAATTCCAATGTTGCATTCACTGATTAAAAAAAATCCCACATTGTCATTTGAGCTGGCATATTTGCTCAAGAAAATTGCTTCATTCTATAGAGACCATTTTCAGCAATGTGACATCTGGAATTAGACGTGGTAAGAGCTTCTCTTACATCAGAAATCGCAGCGGGTGTTCAGCTGGAAGATAAGTACTGCCTTGCATTGTTTTCATCATTGATTAACTAGTTAGCTTTAGAAGTGATGGTGAAAGTTGTCATGGTGCAAGTTTTCTACGAGATGCTTTTGAAGTATATCATGCCGATGGCTGATCATGTCGTAGGACTCTCTGAAACTGTTCTTGGACTACAGACCCAAGTTAAACAGTTCGCAAAATGGACTTTGTAGTCTCGGTCCACTGCTAAATTCAGATAAATGTGACATTAATGTTCCCAGGAAAGGGGGATTTAAATTGCCCAATAAAGAAACATTAAATTGTCTGTCTATGAAGACTTTACAGATAGATAAATAGAAAGATAGATAGATAAATAGAAAGATAGAAAGATAGATAGAAAGATAGATAGATAGATTGATAGATAGAGACAGGCGAAAGGAAAAGTAAAGAGAGACATGGTAAGAGAAGCTGATGGAAGTAGGGGATGTACAAAGAATGCAGAAGGCCACCCAGCCAGACCAACAAGGACAGTATCCTATGAGGGGAAACGCGCTCCAAAGAATTGACACCTGGAATAAGATATAACACATTGCGCCTCTTAGAGTCAGCTTCATCCTCAGATCCGTATATGAAATTCTGCCCTCGAGTTAAAACCTGGCTAAATGAGGTAAATCCGACGATCCTATGTGTCCACTCTGTCACAGTAAAACACACACACACACACACACACACACACACACACACACACACACACACTGGTACATGTCCTGAGTTAAAACAAAGCAGCGCTAACCCAGTTAAGGTACACATGGGGACACAAACAAGTGCGCAACGAGATGGCATATGCGGTTAGCACTGCTGGAGGAAACACTAAACCACTAGAGGCTCCAGCAACGAAGTTCTACACAGTAGAAGACCACAAATGATAGTCTGGAAGAGCCGTGAGATGAAGCACATAGAGGCAGGGTTTACTGGATGGAGTGGATGGTTGAGAATGCACAGTAGAACTTCCAGAATGGGAGAACTGTCCAGAGATCATCAGGAAGAGTGGCATGAGACCGAATATTATTCCCCACTCAGATTCATCAAA
>JADBJO010011558.1:55000-64009 GCA_016801955.1 Conus betulinus | reverse complement strand
AGCTACAAGTCAGAAGGGCTCCCAGTGAAGCAGGGACATTCAAAATGGAATCATACAGGAAAGTAGGGTCCAACGCGTCTTCCATTTCCAGATACCGGAACAGGAGAAAAACATAAAAAAAAAAGACTTCCTTTTAAGGGAGAGATCCGCCGCTAACTTAGCAAATGCACAGTTTTGTTCCGGTCCCGAAGAGATATCATTCGTTGGGCCACCGGTCTCACACCTATCTAATGGAGGTCTGGATGGGAGGGTGCGTGGAATTGGACGGACGAACGGGAACTGACGGACCACCTTATGATAACTTCGTGGTGATAGACCCATAGAGTGACCAGGATGTATTCTTTCATTCGCCTCGATGGATTACCCTTTGCAGTAATCACACCATGCACTGTAAGGAATAGCCAATAAACATACCTTGCACAAACAGTGAGAAACCATTTCTTCCCCCCCTGTTTTTTTTTGACGTAGTGAAATACTCCCAACATGTTCACATTCTAATGGCCCGCGCTTTATTCTTATCAAGAACACCAAGTCAGTCAAGTCAAGTAAACTTTATTATCTCAATTTGAGAAATTAATTTGTGTGTCGCACACATTCACAGCAAATAAACAATAATTTTGTCACATTACCCATTTTCTCACATATGACATACATTCATAAAGGAATTTGATTTCAATTAAACATCTCCTCGGTTCATAAAATCAATGGACAGGGGAATAAAACTTTGTTTAAATCTGACACTTCTGCATTTAACCGATCGATATCTTCGTCCTGACTGAAGAAGGTCATACTGATTTGCAAGAACGTGGGTCTGGTCACACGCAATCTTCTTTCGCTTTACAAACAACACGGCACCTGTACAGCTCACTCAGACTTTTTGTCTCTCACCAACGATTTTTCCTCCCCCACGTTCACCACTTTTTCAAGCACATTTCTACTCTTCACAGTCAACCCACCATACCAACACATAAATGAGAAAGTTAAAACAGATTCCAAGAAGCATGAATAAAATATCCGAAGAATGTTAGTATTCCCATGAAATGATCGCAGCTCGCGAAGACGACATAATCTGGTTTGACATTTTTTGGGACCATACTCAACATGGGATTTAAAATTCAGCTTATTATCTATAAAAGTTCTAAAATATTTGTATGATTTCAACACGTTCTACTTCAGCACCTTTGATAAAAAGCGGTGGTACATTGATCGTTGGTGAAAGCATCCACTATTTAGCGGAAGCAACAGGCTCTCCCTTTGGCTCAGATTTCTCACGTGTCGAGGAAAAACGTGAGCTCTGATGGATTTGGCTCTTAGTTCCTACTGTGAATGTGATGTATGAATTATATCTGAAGCAAGAAAACTGTTTGCATTTTTCTTTTTTAACTTACACACAGACAGTTTTGAAACTAACAGCTGGTCGTTTCTAAGTGAAGACGAGCGTGTGTGTGTGCATGCGAGAGAGAGAGAGAGAGAGGGAGGAGAGAATGAAAAGTGTGGTGGGTGGGTGTGTGCAAGAGAGAGAGACAGGGATAGATGGGACAGTGACAGAGGAGTAAGTGTGTGTGTATATGTAGAGGGTGTGTGGTGGGGGGGGGGGGGGGGAGGGGAGGTGAGATTTTAGCACATGTGCACAATGGTTAGTCGTCTGTCCTTCCCCAGTTGTTGACGATAGGCATAGGGAGGAAAATGCCGGATGAAGGGTGCAAAGACCCGCGCGCCGCCTGCAATAAGCAAGGGCTGTGTCAGTGTAAACATGGGTATGCTCCGAGGCCAGAAAACTCGAATGCGGTGGTTTTTTAGTGTAGTTCCTTTCAAAATGTTTTGTCAGGCAATGAGGACTTTATATATATATATATATATATAAAAATCAATTCAAAACAAAGCTTGCCGTTGTGTCTTAGATTGAAGAAAAAAGGGGGCGATAAGCATATATATCTGCAGTGGTAGATAATTCTGCCTAACTAACAATGCGTGCTGAGTGGGTGAATGGGGACTAATAAAATGCTTCTCAAAATAAAATCTTCGGCAAACTTATAGTCTCCGTGAAGGAGAAAATCTCCGAAGGGGGGGGGGGGGGGGGGGGGGAGGGGGGGGGGGGTGGAAGGGGGAAGAGGGGGGAACTCACATAACATAAGACATAACACGGCTGGTCAGATACCGGGTATTTCAAAACCTGATTGTTTATTCCAATGACTCGGAAAGTGCTGAGTTGACTCCTCTGCCTTTTCGGTTTGTAAGCAGAATGCTGTCCCAGAAAAAGGCTGGTGTGTGCAAAAACCATAGTATGTTCGTTGAGTGTTCAAATAAACAACAAAACAAACCAAAAAACCAACAACCAAAGGTGCAACCTAAGGAAGCAAAAAAAAATCATGAAATAGCAAAAACAAGCACAATAATTTCTTGTGAAAAATAGAAAAGAATGAGAAAAAACATAACAAAAGATTAAAAAAAGAACCTCTTAGACAACCAAGAGCTGAGGGCCAGTTCTTGGAGGGATGAAACTTGCCAAGGGATTGCTGAATTTACAGTAAAAACTAATACGGTTCCAAGAATAAGTTAAACTGAGCACTGTGAGCAAGCAATTTACAGAGGCAGCTGCGGTGTTGCAATGACTGCAATGGGAAATATTAATTATAAACAAAGCTTGGCTCTTCTGTCCTTAGATTGAAGGACATTAGTGGGAGAGAGGCATTCATATCTGTAGTGGTAGAAACTTCTGCCGTAAGCTAATATATGGTGCTTGGGTGGGTGACAATGGGGACTAATACAATGCTTCTCAAAATTGAGCCGTAAGCAAGCTTATATCTCCAACGGGGGGAGGACAGTCTCCAAAGGGGAGGAAACTCAATAACATAAACTCCTGGTTAGATACCAGTATTTCGAAACCTGATCGTTTTCTCCTCAGTGACCCGGAGAGTGCTAACTTGACTCCTCTAGCCGATTTCGGGTTTTAAGCAGAAGGCTATCCAGAAAAAAAAAGGCGGGTGTGCGCACAATACATGTAGTGTTTGCTGAGTTTCAAACAAAAAAAACAACCGAAAGGATGCCACCTTAAAAAGCAAAAAAGAGACTCATGAAAGAGCAAAACAGCGTACATCTTCTCTGTGTGAAAAGTAGAAACTTATAAAAGATAGCTTCTTAAGACACAAGAGATGAGGGCACTTGTCACATGTCAAAATGTCACATGCAGTGAGTTTACATTTCTGGCTGTGCTCCCCTAGCGTACTGTAGACTGTTCCACACTCCAGTGAGTGACTTGATCTGTCTCAGTATCCTTGATCTGTTGTGTTCTCAGCAGGTGACAATGGTAGTTAGTTGGCTTTTTTTTTCTTAATTTAATTCTTTATGTTCAAAGAAAGAGAAAGCCATAAGCACCAATGTGTGGGATGGCATCTTTTTAACCGTATGCCTACACAGTTTACAATGCCCTGAGTTTCACAATTTTTCTATTAGTATATACTGTCAGTGTAGTAGAGACAATGTTCACCTCCAGCGATGTGACAATGCTTTCGATATTCCCTCAGTTTGGGTGTAGCGACAGTTTACAATGAGTTGAGGGTCGGTTTCGTATGAACCCTCAGCTGTGGGTATCGATAGGAACACAAACATGGTAAGGTAGTACAGCATTGTATAAAGAGCGCGGTTACCAACGATTCTAGGCGACCTGACAATCTACACTCTCTGTGTACGGAAGGGCGTGCTGCCTTACCTGGGTAGTGTCGACGGAAGAACTGCCTGGCCAGCACTTAATTCAGTCGTTTCACGTAGGTGTATCCAGTCGATAGTCGTTAACCCAAGTGCCCTTATTTCCTTCTTCTTTTTTTTTCTTTCCTTCATGCAGGAGGTGCATGCCTATGAGTTAACGCGTCATCCATGACCAACGGACAAAACTTGCGCTTCTGTCCGAAAGTTGGTAATGGGATTCTTACACGGTGTGCGAGGCGTTATGCGCATGCTTTCTCACACGGAACACCGGCTGTTGTGGGGGAAAAAAGTCAGAACCAATATCAACGCGATGATGGGAGAAATCCCTATGTACGAAAAAACGGCCCGGCGGAAGATTCGATCACGCAGCCCCGGCATTACCAAGATTATACGAATCCGGCGCTCTATCAACTGAGCTATCTGGCCCCCGCAACATTGAACATTCATCATTTGATCAGTCTTTCCAGTTTGGTGTGAACAGAGATCAACGTACACTCTAAACGCACATCTCAGTTTTGTTCAGACAACTCCACATGTAGTGGGTGGTAATATCATCTTCCTGTTTCCTCACTTCGATGGTAAAGAGTTCACATGAAAATGAATGGCCTCTCTTCAGCATTCCTGCAGCTTACAGCAGAGCAAAAGTATTATGAAACGAAGGTGACGTCTCTGCAGTGTGGTCCTTCCGTGTAGTGTTGTTAGACAGTTCTGGATGCAGTGAGTTGACATTTCATTGATCTTCTTTCAGTTTATTCTTTCCATTGTCATACAGTGGGGGGGCAGAATCAGTCACCAGTCAGGGCTGTGCATTTCTTCAATATCATAACCAGAAGGGTGAAAGGTGTGTGTGTGTGTGTGTGTGTGTGTGTGTGGGTGTGTGTGTGTGTGTGTGGTGTGTTGGGGGGGGGGGGGGTGATAAGGGGGTACGGTTAAGGACGTAGGGAGAATGAAAGCATGGGGGACAAGGAATGAGGAAGTAGGGGAAGGTAGGGTAGGGGGGAAGCTATCTATCTATCTATCAGGTTGTCTGGCTATCTATCTATCTACTTATTTATTTATTTATCTATCTCTAATTGTCGATCATTTGTCTATTTGTCTGTCTATCGTTTATCTATCTATCTATCTATCTATCTCTGTTAAATTAAATTCGTTACGTGAGATGAACGAGATATTCTAGTCAAGGACCATTTGAATGCGTGGAAAATCATCTTGAAAAGGTCGTGACCGGACGATTTTTGTTCATGCATCGTGTCCCAGGATCTTTCATTCAAGCACTGCCGCTGGAAATTATTCTTCGTAAGATTCGACATTCAGGTTACCTTCTGCTCTCTCTCTCTCTCTCCTCTCTCTCTCTCCATCTCTCTCTCCTCTCTCTGTGTGTGTGTGTGGTGTGTGTGTGTGTGTGTGTGTAGCGCGCGCGTGCACGCGCGCATGCCTGTGTACGTGCGTGTGTGCATGCGGGGAGTCGTACGTGCGTGCGTGCGTGTGCGTGCGTGTGCATGCGTGTGTGGTGTGCGTGTGTGTGTGTGTAAAGACGTGTGTGTGTATGTGTGTGCGTGTGTGTGTGTCGCGTGTGTGTGGTGTGCGCGCGCGCACGCGCGCTGTCGCGTGTGTGTGTGTGTGTCTGCTGATGCGGCCTGCCACAGAAGATGTATTTGAGATGTTTCACCTTCATACAGCTTTGTTAGGTCGGCCACGCTATATGTGATTAAAAAGTAAGAAGATAAGTATCATCTAGTTATCTGCCTGTCAGTCAGTGTGTCTGTCTGTCTGTATGACTGTCTGCCTGCCTGTCTGTCTGTGGTGTGTGTTCGACTATCAAGCTGTTTACTCGTCTGTTTGCATGTATATCTATCAAGAGTATGTACTTTTATATGTAAGTATTTCTCCTTCTGACTTTTAGATCTGTCTCTGTTTACCTGTTCATGTATCTGCGGAGCTAGATGTGCCTATACCAGTCCCAAGTTGTGTGTCTGTGCGTGTTTGCTTCTTTATAGCAAAGCTGCAAGATGAAGTTATCACAAAAGATTCTGAATGCATGTTTTGTTTGTTTGCTTGTTTTCAGCGAAAGTGGGAGATGAAGAATGCAGCAAGGATTCCGAATGCATTACGGGCATGATCTGTGATAAAGCAGCAAGCAAGTGCCGTGAGTCTCAGTCTGTCTGCCTGTCTGTCTGCCTGTCTGTCCGTCTGTCTGTCTGTCTGTCTGTCTGTCTGTCTGTCTGTCTGTCTGCCTGCCTGTCTGTCTGTCGTCTGTCTGTTTGTCTGTCTGGCCATGAGATTTCCATGAACCCTAGAACTCACGTTGAACGCTGCAGTGAATGAAAGAAATGACGTTGGGTCGTCTTTCTGCATCAACGGCAGAGGGAACGAGACTGTCGCCTCGCTCAGACTGACATCAACTAGACAATAACTGTTACAGCTATTATATATATGTATATATATGATAATGGTAGTAAATAACTAAATATATATATATATATATTTGTTAAAACTTTGATTAAAATGTAAATCCCTAAAGATCAATTTTAACAGATGCCGCTCCCAACCCGGTTGAGCACTTTTTTAAAGTTATTGTTGGTTAGCAACACAATTATATATATATATATATATATATATATATATATATATATATATATATATATATATATATATGTATGTATATTTAGTTATTTACTACCATTATCAATATCATTATACTTTACAATATTTCCGACATTCCAACCTATCACTTTTCCAGCCTCCTATATCATCGGCGTCGTTACTTTATGGCTACAATCATGATTATTGTTAGAATTATGAATATACCTATTAGATTCCATCCTTCCCGTAGTTTGTGTCCTCTTTCTCCTCTTTGTCCCTCTTGACCCCCCCCCCCCCCCCCCCCCCCCCCCCCCCCCCCCCCCCACACCTCATCCTTTTTCTCTCATTTCCCTTGTCTTTTTTTTTTTTTAATTTTTTTTTTATTTTTTTTAGCATTAGTGCTATTATTATTGTCATTACTGTTATTGATTTCTTTCAATATATTTGTATACCATACTTTGATCATTACCACTATTATCACCTTGACCGTTACAATTGTTGTTAGTATTACTATCATTATCGTTTAATACCAGTGTTATCATTGATAATACCTTTATTATCTCCATCATCTTCGTTAAATGAAAGTCGTTGTCCTGAGTGTTGCCTGAAGAAGACCCAACAGGTCGAAAAAACGCGCTGTGCTTTATCTTGTGATTCGTGTGTTCATGTTTGGTGGATGTATCACTACACTTTTTTTCTTCTTCCGATTTGATAACACCCAGTCGTCCCTCGCTCACTCCAGCTTCTGATCCCTGCGCAGTGCAGCGTCCTAAAGTGTCTGTCTGAACTGAACGGACACCAAGCAAAACAAAACAAAGCGCTAAGGAATACAGGATGAACCACAAGAGAAAAGGGGAAATAACCACCCTCTTCTTCTGTGTCTCTTTCAAGTCTAGTTTGGCGTACTATATACTCTGCCCAGCTTAGGTGATGCTAGTGACAGAACTGTGGATAACGCTTTCTTCTTCTTCTTCTTCTTCTCTGTGTCCCCTTTCAGATCTAGATTTGCCTGCTCTGCCCAGCTTAGTTGATGCAAGTGACAATACTGCGGATAACGTCTTCTTCTTTGTCCCTTTCAGGTCTAGCTTTGCCTGCTGTACTCTGCCCAGCTTAGTTGCAGCTAGTGACAATACTGCGGCTAACACCTTCTTCTTTGTCCCTTCCAGGTCTAGCTTTGCAAGCTATACTCTGCCCAGCGTAGTTGATGCAAGTGACAATACTGCGGCTAACACCTTCTTCTTTGTCCCTTTCAGGTCTAGCTTTGCCTGCTATACTCTGCCCAGCTTAGTTGCAGCTAGTGACAATAATGCGGCTAACACCTTCTTCTTTGTCCCTTTCAGCTCTAGCTTTGCCTGCTCTGCCCAGCTTCATTGAAGCTAGTGACAATACTGCGAGTAACGAAGTTGTTTCTCTCCGCATTTGATTTGCATGGGACAATTATCTTTCTAATGGAGGCATCTCCACTAGTCATGCGTGGCACGACCGTCAGGAAACTAATGAGATACACTGACACACACACACACACACACACACACACACACACACACACACACACACAACAACGCACACACACACACACACACACACACACACACATGCACGCACGCACACACACACACACACCACACACACACACACACACACACACACACACACAACACACACACACCACACACACACACACACACACACAAACACACCACACACACCCCCCCATGACAAGTTTGTCGCATGCCCCCCCCCCCCCCCCCCCCCCCCCCCCTCCCCACCTCCCCCCTCCTTTTCACCTACTCTTGTGTATAAGTTAAAATCATAGTAATCTATTCATATTCTTTGTCTCTGTCACTGTATCCGTCTCTCTCTCCCTCTCTCTCTCTCTCTCTCTCTCTCTCTCTCTCTCTCTCTCTCTCTCTCTCCTCTCTCTCTCTCTCTCTCTCTCTCTCTCTCTCTCTCTCTCTCTCTCTCTCTCCCTCATTTGCGTATGTTAAACATATTGCATGAATTAGAGCAGTCAAATGTATACATGTGTACTGCAGTTCTGTTATATATCTTCTTCATAATGTCACACAGTCACAGGTGTCTGTGTGTGTGTGTACGTCCATGCGTGTATGTGTGCATGAGTGAGTGAGTAAGTGAATGTGGGCGCGTGTGTGTGAGTGTGCGTGTGTGTGTGTGTGTGTGTGTGTGTGTGTGTGTGTGTGTGTGTGTGTAAGAGAGAGAGAGAGAGAGAGAGAGAGAGAGAGAGAGAGAGATTACTGATTCCAGCTGAGTAATATATTTTCAGTCCGTTTGATATATGTTCATGTGGTTTTGAACAAGAGTTTCTTTTTCTGTTTGTCAATAGTGTTCTATTTATAGCCAGTTCCGCGCGCACACATACACACACACACATAGCTAGATAGATAGGTAGGTAGATAGGTAGACAGATAGATAGGTTGATAGATTGACAGATAGATAGATGGGTTGGTGGATGGGCAAGTGGGTGGGTGATTAGATGGATGGATGGACGGACGGATGGACCCACAGACACACAATCAGACACACTGACTGGAACCGTGTTACTGTCCAGGACGGGGGAAATCGCGATGGTATTGCTTAAGTGCAGTAAGTTGATGTATCATTAGTCGGGTTTAGCACACCAAGATTATCTCTGCACTCATACATGCATACGCACACTCAGGCGCCCACCAAACATCCACCTCTCTCTGTGAATGGGATGTC
>JADBJO010011558.1:30000-50000 GCA_016801955.1 Conus betulinus | reverse complement strand
GCGTTGCGTCGGTTCAGTGCTAATTTAGTAGAATTTTAAACGCAAGTAGGAAACAATGGGCTAACAAAAAGATTTAGAAAATACTTACAAGAGAGAGAGAGAGAGAGAGAGAGAGAGAGATGGGGGAGGATGGGGAGGGGAGAGTGAGTGAGCAGTCTTAAAATGAAATCTTGAGATTTTCATACCAGAGACGTAGCAGACTTTGAAAATAGAACATAAATCCCAGTCTGACCAACGTCGTTCACTTCATGTTTTGTGATCCCCCACCCGTATACGGGGACCGTTTTGTGGGCTTGTTGTCCGCTTCATAATAACGTTAGTGTACACTAAATGTGTTCTTAAAATATTCGCCTTTTCAGTCGTTGTTGTGTGCGTGCTTTACGAATGTGCCTCGAGAACTAAGAAATGTTCACAAGCCTCAAACATAGCTCTGGTTGTCTTCACGACGATCCCCCAATCTTCAACAATAAAGACTTTTTTTTTTCTTTGTTAAATGCGTAGTGTTTTGGCGATAAGGTCGTTTAACATTTTTCATCGAATCTGAGATTTTACAGTGGAAAGATATTTAACAAAATTTCGGATGGGTTTTTAGAAGAAGTCTTTAAAGAATTGTGTGATTGAATGACTTGCGAGTTGATTTTAACGTGGTGAAAGCCCTGATATGGCCCTTTGTGGTCGGCTCGGCTATAAGCAACATTATCTTAGCTTACCTTAAGGTCATTTAAACACGTACGGGATGAGTTGTAATGCTGGACGTTCCCAAGCAGGACGAAGTTCCCATTACAGCGATCATATAAACTAATCTTACCACAAGAGCAGGAACACACATGTTTTTGGCTTAGCAAATACCAAGTGTGTGTGTGTGTGTGTGTGTGTGTGTGTGTGTGTGTGTAGAATATGGCGTTGGAGACCTATGTAACCTTAAAGTGACAAAGGAACCGTGCATTGCTGTGCCGAATGTCTTGAAGATGTATGTGTCTGCAACCCGGAGATTTCTTCTGAATATGGTACCATATGCGGTATGACCTTTATTTGTGTGCGAACGGGTGCGTGCATGTATACAGTGTGTATGTGTATGTGTGTAGGCGTGGGTGCTACCTTGCGTGCGTGCACGTGCGTGTGTGTGTGTGTGTGTGTGTGTGTGTGTGTGTGTGTGTGCGCCTGTGTGTTTGTGTGTGTGTGTGTGTGTATGTGTGTGTGTGTGTGTGTGTGTGTACGTGGCTGCGCACGCGCGCGCATGTGAGTGAGTGTGTGTGTGTGTGTGTGTGTGTGTGTGTGTGTGTGTGTGTGTGTGTGTGACTCAGACTCCGATTTTGTTTGACTTTTGAACCCTAGATGATCTATGGACATAGCATTATCATGAGAAATCATAACTAATGTATAAGATCACAATTCATCTGGGCAACATAGACCCATATAAGGAGCAATTACTGACTTTTCATAGTAATGCAACCACTGACATATTTTTCAATATGAATGTGTAGACGTCATCGTCTAGTATTCCACTTGGGTACATAACTTATGAGCGTGGCCCGCCTTTTGAGAGCTGTGCTGTTTGCTTCAGTCTTAGCAGTCTGTATCCAGAGCAGCTGTCCACGCTGAGCATGCTTTGTTTTGCCTTGTCTTGTAATGTTCATGTATCTTCCCCTTTCTACTTGCTAGTCATGAGCGCTGGTGCCAATCCTGCTGAGATCACGTCTCTGTTGAGTGTGCGTGTGTGTGTGTGTGTGTGTGTGTGTGTGTGTGTGTGTGTGTGTGTGTGTGATGTTTTTTGTGTTGTTTTGTTGTTGTTTTGTTTGTTTTGTTTGTTCGTTGTTGTTTTCTTTTTTTCTTTTTCTTTTTTTTTTAGACCTCAGTTATGTATTATCAACGTCGACAGTTTTAGTATATTTCATCGTAAGCACCCGTCAGAGTTAATCTTCTTGCATTTAAGTTTGGTAGATTCAGAGAAAAGGCTTCGTATTCAATGACGCCTTGTAGATCCTATACGAATAACCTTTTTTGGTCTTGTTTTTAAACCTGCTGTGTGTTGGCTTTACACGCTGAACACTTCATAGCGCACATGGTTTAACACCCTGACCATTTGACAAATGGAAGGGATGCAAGGCTATAAACAGCAGATTCAGTTTTACGATATAAATAATGAATGAAGAATGGAGAAGAGAGAAGAAATCTGGATCAGAAAACCATCTGCAGACAATGAGAAAAACCCAGGCATCAACGACAAAGAGAAAACTGTTAAGATTGTAAAAGACTGAGCCATACAGAAACAAAGTCAAATTATGACTGTTCTAGAAGGAAGAATGTCACTGTCTCACACAGGAAGACTAGGGGACGGTGCATTGCTGTGAACGCTACAATAAACGAAGCAAAGGGTGTTTATTGAAACTGAGAAGGACATTATGATACTCCATGGGAAAAAAAAAAATCTGTACCAGCAACAAAATGGCTGAAATGTGGAAAAGCTGCTGGCGTGCACACCATATCTGCAGAACGCTGAACACATGGTGGGGAGGCAGTCGTTGATCACCTAACTGTGTCATCTGCGACCACATCTGGCACACTGAGGGGCGGCTTGTTAACGACCAATCTGTCGCCCCCGCCCAATTTGTCGCCCGGCGACAGATTGGTCTTCAAACCAGGACCAATTTGTCGCCCAGCGAGAGATTTAGCCCGGGTGTGTTGCGTAATTTGATGGGGTAGACCTTATAGGGAAGAAATCATGATTGAAGAGGGAATATTTGAACGGATAGAAAAAAACAATGCGTCACAGCGAACTACGTTTGAAGTTGGGGTGTTTCTACTCCTGTAGCGGGGTAATAAAGAATCGCGGCCTCTGTAACTTCAGGATATTGGGGCCAATTCACTTATAATTTGGTGTGAAGGTTTATTGTACCAATTCCTTTTGTGATAGTCACTTCTGGCAGACGCCTCTTGCACACGTTTTCTTAGTCTAGAAGGAAAAAAAAAAAAAAAAACTAGAAATAAAAAACAATATAAAAACACTCAGAGCCTGTATTCACATCGAGAGAGCATGAGCATTGGCACCATGCCAGCGTAGAAGCTCCTCCATAAATTGGCAGTGAAAGGGTTTTAAGTACTGGCCAGAGTTGTTCTTTCTCACTGTTAATTGAAATTTGGTTCATTTGAATGATCGGTTCACTGAAAGTGAGATGTTGGTCCCAACCAAACTAAAACTCAGTTAATTTCAAGCGTTGGATTCAACACTTTTTTTTTTCAAAAGGAAGATAATTTAAAAATGTGAGCTTGCTTAATTCAAAGCAAACACACTCAACTCTGCTTCCCCTCTTCCCCCCCTACCCACCCCACATCCACGCTCACTCTCTGTCTGTCTGTCTGTCTGTCTGTTCTGTCTGTCTGTCTGTCTGTCTGTCTGTCTGTCTGTCTGTCTCTCTCTCTCTCTCTCTCTCTCTCTCTCTCTCTCTCTCTCTCTCTCTCTCTCTCTCTCTCTCTCTCTTTTCGATTCCAAGTAATGTAAATGCTGCAAAAAAGCCCAGTTAATTGAAATTCCTTGGGACTACTCCTCGACTTGCTCAGTTGATTTCAACTTGTTAGGTTTGTTTTGAGTTTTTTTTTTTTTTTTTTTTGGTTCGGGCAAAAATTTAGATTAACTCAACACGCGGATAATTTTAAATTCGGATAATTAAAAGTCCATAGGTGGTTCAAAGGCTCTTTCAATTAACCGGCTTTTACTGTACATGGTCAGTTCAGTGGTGTTCATGATCTCTTTGATACAGAATCTATACATCCTACTTTGACCTACATCATATCAAGAAGAGACGAACATAGTAAAAAGATATATAGATAGATAGATAGATATATAGATAGATAGATAGATAGATAGATAGATAGATAGATAGATAGATAGATAGATAGATAGACAGACAGACAGACAGACAGACAGAGATAGATAGATATTGCATCAAAGTGACCACAGGTCATCTACGTCATGAAAGGTAGGAAAAAAAAAACTGCTCAACACACAATATTATGCAACCATATAGAGAAAAACATAAAATTTACATCACGATGAAAACTGGTCATTCTTGCTGATTACCGGTCATCTGATGCAGAGAGAAATGCCATACCACAACAATATTCTGTCTGTCAAATATTATTTATTTTATTTTTTATTATTTATTTTAATGTAGAATTGGCATCAAACTGATCACTGGTTATTGTCACTGACCACTGCAATACACTCTGTCAAAACATTTTTTTTTTTTAATATGGAATCGGCATCAAATTGATCACTTGTCATTGTCACTGACCACTGGTCATCTAAATTGCAAGAAGCACAGAAATATTCATATAATAAATAGTAAGCAATTATATTTTCCAAACTGGTCACTGGTCACTGTTGCTAACACACTAGTCATACTACGTTTTAAGAAGCATATACACCCCTATAACACATCAATACAGAATGAGATAGTGAACATATGAAATTGACATAAAACTTACCACTAGTCTTTCTTGCAGACTACTGGTATTCTACATTAAAAAAGAAGCATTAAACATATCAATATGGAGTGAACTCAGGAAAATATTAGATTTACATGGAACTGACCACTGGTCAATCTTGCTGACCACCGGACATCTATAGTGTAAAGTGTACAGAAGCGTTTATAACACACCAATATGCAGTGAAAAGTGGTGAAAACGTGGTTTTGGCACTGATCAGGTTGTGAATATTATAAATTACCATTAGAGCACACGCAGCCCAAGTAGTAAACATTTGGATTTTACAATAAAATGAACTACTTCGTGGTCACCCTATTCGATAGGGAGAGTATTGGAAGATAACATTTTATGGCCAATGTTTAATGCCATGTTCATATAAACTTACCAAAATAACATAAGCAATATTTTTTTTTTATGTTTTTGCCTACTTTCCAGCGTGGATTATATTATTTGGATTCGATAACTAGCTGATTTAAACTACTTGACACTTGCATGTTTGATTTTTCTGATTGATTATGCACGCTGAAGATTTCTCAATTTGACCATTCAATAGAAAAAAAAACAACAATAAACTCCTGTCACATTCCATCAGTTTTTATTAGCTTTTATTATCATTTTGCTCGTAGTTTGATGTTAAGGAAAGACAAGACACTAATAACGAAATTGAAAATAAATAAATAAAAAAATAAATAAAAAAAATATGGGTCACTTCTCACAATCGGAGAAAGTGTTGGGGCGCCCTCATACTTTCTCTCACATGGGGGAAGTGCAAAAGGGGAAGAACCACACGTTCTCTAAATCCCACACTTTCTTCTTAAATGAGAGAAAGTGAGCCCCCACACTTTCTCCTAAAGTGAGAGAAAGTGTGGGAATGAGGGAAACTGTGGCCCAACATCAACTTACTGAGAGCAAGGTAAGTTTGGCCAAGGGACGACAGATTGGACGGTTAAGTGCGACCCAATCTGTCGTCCTCAAAAACATAGAATGGGTGACAGATTGGTCCTGGTGTTGAGGACCAATCAGTCGCCTGGGCAACAAATTGGTCATGGTGTGGAGACCCAGTCTGTCGCCAGGCGACAAATTGGGCGGGGACGACAGATTGGTCGTTAACAACGGCTCACGCCAGGCACCAAATGGCTAATGGTGACCAATCGTAAGAAAGTTGTTGTTGTTCGTGTTGTCGTACCCTGGCTAAAAGACTCTAGGGATCACCCGAAGAGCCTAAGTACCTGAACACTGGTAAAATGCATCAGCTAGGGATGACAACTTTACGTGGGGACCGTTTTTGATTACCCCTCCATGTGGGCAGCCACACTGCGACTTCAAGGAAATCCCAAGAAAGGAAATCCGCAATACGACCAGATATACCACACTATCAGTTTGATCAACCGTGCCAGCAAATGTTAATGCTCAAGATCTTCTGAATCGTTTACCACCGCAGGGTGTTGCTATATTGTTGAACAACCAGGTGGATTTTGACAAAAGCAGAAGTGCAATCGAACAGATCTGTTACCGCGTACTCTTGGCAAAGAGCATCTCCAGCACCAGAGGGAATTGTGCAATTCTGCTACGTCTTCGTGGCTTACAAGAAAGCGTTTGAGAGAGTTTGGCAGGAGGCGTTGTAATCGACACTGGCTTGAAAATAAATGAACATGGTGAAAAAAAAAAAAAACACTGCATGAAGCGTGCTGTACGAAGCATGAAATACTGCGTGAAGCATAGGCAAGATAATGGCGTGGGAATGATGCCCCATGAAGAGGATCTCTGGTTGCAGTATTTCCTACCGTCAATATAGCACTGTCCCTGAGGTGATTGAATCTTTCCTCATCATCACTGGGCCTTTCTTCAAAGTCAGCCAAAGGGCAGACAATAAAAAGATACACCCGATGATGTCAGTGGGACACAGTGTGCTGGCCTCAACTTCCAAACCAACCAGTCGAAAGAAACAGGAATTATGCACCACCCTTGAAATCCTGCATTGTGATCTCAGTAGGTGCTGGCACGCACAGGCCATTACCTAAAAAACATCAGGGGACATAACTGCTCAGTAACAGATGCCATTATGCGACCACCATACGCGGCAAAATAAAATCCCCATGGAAGCGCGCCCCCGTAGGTGCTCCAGCCCATATTTCATGACTGCAGAGCCGACCAGCAAAATACACCACCATCAACCAACTGCTGCATGCATCCTGCAGCCTCCCTTGTTGCTGTTCGATTGATGTGTGAAACCAGTGCAAACCAGTACGGTCCAGCTTGACATAAGTGTGCAGTCTTTCCCGCTTTCTCTGCTTGAGTGTGTCTCTTCTCCTCATCGAGCGTTTCCCCAGATGTTGGCCAAAAAACAGACATGAAAAAAAGAAACCCCTGACAGTGCCAATAGGACCCAGAGAAATACTGGCCTCAGCTGATGAACCAACCAGCTGGAAGCAATCCTGCAGCATCTTTGGAAAGCCTGCTCTGTATTCATGTAAGGTGCAGGAATTTAGAGGGCATTCCATCAAGATGTCAGGGGATATAACTGCTCCCTGGCAAATGCCTTTGTGTGACGCCAGACAGACGCGACGCAACAGAACCTCCATGGAAGAGTCCCCATGAGTGTCCCAGTCCGCATTTTATAGCTGTAGATCCCACCAAATAAAGACGCTACCATGAAGCAGCTGCTGCCTGCATCCCATAGCCCCCACATGGTGCTATTCAGTGGATAGGTGGAACCTGTACACACAGCCACGCTTCGCCACAAAGTCTTACATACCTTCTAAAGGGGATTCGGGGTTGCAATCTTTCCCGCTGTCAACTGGATTTTTCGTGTGATCAGTTGGTCTTTCCTGGGCCATTTCGATGGATCGGCCGAAAAGTAGTCCAGAGAAAGATGCACCCTTGGCACGCAATCAACAAACCGAGAAGAACCTGATGGACTTCTCTTCAGTGTTGGCCCAACGATGACTTCCCGTGGAAGTGAAAAAGTCATGTGAGCAGCCACGTCCCATCTTGAAAGAAAACGATACTCTCAAAGGGAGAGAAAAAAAATAGTCATACCTGAAGCTTGCCCATGTCTGATGATAATTTCTACGAAACACTGCATTCTGTGACAGACAGTTTCAAGTCAGCAAGTAGTAAGAACTGATAAAGTATTAAGCATGTAGTAAGAACTCATAAAGTGTTAAGCATGTAGTAAGAACTGATAAAGTGTTAAGCATGTAGTAAGAACTGATAAAGTGTTAAGCTTGTAAAGAACTGACACAGTAGTAACCTGGAAACATGATGTAGGAACTAACAGTGTTGACCTGGTAAGCATGATGTAGAAACTGACAAAGTAGAACCTGGTAAGCATGCCATGTCGTAGGAACTGACACAATAGTAACCTGGCAAGCATGAGGTAGGAACAGACAAAGTAGTAACCTGGTAAGCAGTAGTAGAAACTGACAAGGTAGTAACCTGGTAAGCAGGTAACAGGAACTGAAAAAGTAGTAACCTGGTAAGCAGGTAATATAAACTGACAAAGTAGTAACCTGGTAAGCAGGTAATATAAACTGACAAAGTAGTAACCTGGTAAGCAGGTAATATAAACTGACAAAGTAGTAACCTGGTAAGCAGTAGAAACTGACAAGGTAGTAGCCTGGTAAGCAGGTAACAGGAACTGACAAAGTAGTAACCTGGTAAGCAGGTATATAAACTGACAAAGTAGTAACCTGGTAAGCAGGTAATATAAACTGACAAAGTAGTAACCTGGTAAGCAGTAGTAGAAACTGACAAGGTAGTAACCTGGTAAGCAGGTAACAGGAACTGAAAAAGTAGTAACCTGGTAAGCAGGTAATATAAACTGACAAAGTAGTAACCTGGTAAGCAGGTAATATAAGCTGACAAAGTAGTAACCTGGTAAGCAGGTAATATAAACTGACAAAGTAGTAACCTGGTAAGCAGGTATTAGAACTGACAAAGTAGTAACCTAGTAAGCAGGTATTGGAACTGACAAAGTAGTAACCTAGTAAGCAGGTATTGGAACTGACAAAGTAGTAACCTAGTAAGCAGGTATTGGAACTGACAAAGTAGTAACCTAGTAAGCAGGTATTGGAACTGACAAAGTAGTAACCTAGTAAGCAGGTATTGGAACTGACAAAGTAGTAACCTGGTAAGCATGTAGTAGAAACTGACAAAGTAGTAGCCCGGCAAGCATTCGTAGGAACTGACGAGGTAGTACCTGATGTTTGTTTATCGTTTGTCTTCGGGCAAAACTAAGGCAGCTTCCCATCTACATATGAAACTACTTAAACTTCCCTCAAACAATAATCATCGCAATCTTCGAACTCTGACTACTTTTTATACGAACTCAACCCAGGCACGTGTCTAGCCAGGAAATTCATACAGAGGCCCGTCTTGTTAGCAGGATTGACGTGAGGTAGCAATGGTGCTGTGTTGATGTTGGGTGTTGTTTTTTATTGTTGTTGTCGTGCTTAGTGCACATAGTGTGAACATGAGCGAAAAATGATGCTCCAGACGACAGTGATGTAGGAAGAAATTCCAGGAGAGAGTTTGACAGCTGGAAAGAAACATCCGTCAGACAAGTATTTCGGCGCTGAACTATTTACACTCTAAGGGGGCAACCAAGTCATGATTCTCTTCTAATGACAGCTCTTTTTTTTTCTTTTTTTTTTTTTTTTTTTTTTTTTTTTTGCGCTCCCGGGATTCGGAACCTGCAACTTTTGTGGCGTCTCATGACGTGCCTTTTTGAGACGGATGTCTTTCCCCACTGCTAGCGGGACAATCACACCAACAAGAATGAATACTATATAGCGCCTATTCTCGGCTAGAGACCAAGCTCTAAGCGCTTTACAATCAACACTCGTTTACACAATGGGCTGCCTACCTGGGTAGTGCCACTGAAGAGCTGCCAGCTGCGCTCCATTCAGTCGTTATCCGTGTCATCCAGTCAATATCGTTCACTCAATTTCCTTACTTCTTTCATCCTTTCCATTTCTCACGCTGGGTACATGCTAAGTGTAACGTGTCATCCATCAGTCAGTCAATCCCCTGACCGCTGGGGTCATTGGGGGGACGTGATGAGGCAGCAGCCGTTTCTCTCCAGGCTCTTCTGTTGGTGGCTGTCTTGAGGAGATCTGGCATGGTCATTTTGGTCCAGTCCTTTATTGTCGGACCAGCTCTTTCTCTGCCGTGCTCGTCTGCGCCCTCCTTCAACGGTACCTTGAAGGATGGTTTTGGAGAGTGTGTTTATGACGAATGATGTGGCTAAACCATGCCATCTTCCGTCGTTTGACGGTTGTTTAGAAGTGGTTCGTGGGACACAACAAGGTTAGTGACCAGGTTCCGCACATAATCACTGGTCTTGTGTTCTTTGTATGAGATGCGGAGTAGTTTCCTCAGGCACCTGGTCTCAAACGCCTGGATTCTTCTTTCTGTTTCGGCCATCAGTGTCCATGTCTTGCAACCATATAAGAGGATGGAGACCACTAGTGACATGTAGAGCCGGAATTTTGTGTGGAATTTGATGTTGCTCTTCCACACTCTGTTCAGTCTGGCCATCGCTGCTGATGCGGAGTTGATCCTGATTCGGATTTCTGCTGTGCAGGTGCCTCTTTGGACAGGGGTGCTCCCAAGTGCCTGAAGCTGGTCACTTTTCCAGGGGCATGGTTATGTTGGCACTGCTGTTAGTCGTGCTAACATAGTAGTGCAGTGTGTCATCCATACCAAGGGCCAAACTGTTGTAAGTGGGGAAATTTAAGCCTTATGAAGTCCGCTTTTGTTCCTCCTCGACCAGATCCAGCTGGAACTTTTTTCGGCTGCCTCTGCCATTGCCTTCAGGGTCCTGGCCTTGTTCTTACCTGAACTCCCGAGCTGTTTTGTGAGGTCAAAGGCTGATGAGCCTACAAATCCCCTTGCTCCTACTTCTGTGGCGAGGATCCGGGCCTGGACGCCGGATTCCCTCAAGATCGCTAGACTGGCATGCTTTTCAGTCTTGTAGAGGTGCGGTCGTATGGCACAGCGATCAGAATCGTTTGCTTTGATGTCTCTGTGGTGACAGCGCCTGCAGCGGGAAGATACGGCTCCTCCTGTGGCACTGCCGTCTCCAGTTGCGTGGTCAAGAACAGTGTCTGTGTGGATGGCACCTGTGTTTGTAAGCAACATTCCACACCCAGTCAGAAATTCACATGTGGTAAGGAGTGTGTGTGTGTGTGTGTGTGTGTGTGTATGTGTGTGTGTGTGTGTGTGTGTGTGTGTGTGTGTGTGTGTGTGTGTGTGTGTGTGTGTGTGTGCGCGCGCGCGCGCGCGCGCGCATGTTTCTATGTATATGGTGCGCGCCCCCGTGTGTGTGTTGTGTGTGTCTGTGTCTGTGTGTGCATGTATGTGGTGTGTGTGTGTGTGTGTGTGTGTGTGTGTGTGTGTGTGTGTGTTTCTAAATTCACGTTACCCATATGAACAAGGGTAATATAATCTATGTTATCTGACTGAACACTAATGATTCAACGTGCGTGACCATATGACCTGTTTGATATGACAGGTGTGACCCATAAACAATTGTAATGTTATTCCATAAGAATGTTGATCCTTTTTTCATAATACGTTATGATATATGACTTGCTATAACCCATGAAAACAAGTACCATACTAGTCAGTGATGCCATTTATGATGCCATTTGCACTGAAAGCTGCTATTGTCATTGATAATAACAACTGTGATATTATTCCATAACGAAGACTCAGATTTTATTCCGAAGAAAAGAACTGTAATATTTCTTAAAGACGCCTGTAACATGTTGCGTAATAAAAAAGCTGATCCTACCCCTATGATATAATAAAGAAAGACGATTTGCCTATTCACTCACGTGTCACGAAATACACAGGGCAATGGCGAGTATCTACAAATGACATTTCATTCATTTTGTTCTAGCGAGCATCACCAAATGGAATCTCCAGACAATGCATTTGGGTGGTTAACGGAAAAGACCGACAGACACACACTTATATAGATTCAGCACATGCTCTCTCTCTCTCTCTCTCTCTCTCTCTCTCTCTCTCTCTCTCTCTCTCTCACACACACACACACACACACACACACACACACACACACACACATTGATTGTTGCGGGCACACTAAGGCATCAGCACAAAAGGAAACACACATGCACCCATGAAATAACCAAATCTAGATATACGCGTTTAGTTTCTGACTCATTTCTGTTTTGTTTTGTTCGTACCGTTTTCTTGTTTCCGGCCACACAAGACACTGAAGACAAAACCACACTTTCAGTAGAAACTGTATAGAAGTGGAGGTCAGAAATCATGGAGCTTTGGGGCACACACACAACACTGATTTTGAGGCTTTCACCTTCGTCATCGGCTTGCTGTCGATTCTGCTCTGACGTGGCCCTGTACTGTCGATTGTGATCCATCAATCATAACACACATGCATTGTCTGTGGCTGTCTCCTCTTCGTTGCCCTGTTGGAACCATTTCTCCCACTCTCATCGTTGAGTGTTCACCCTGCAAAGCGACACCTCGTGTTACAACGTTGACACCGGCACTGTCACAAGAGCAATCAGTATCGGGTCATCCATCGTATGACAGTCTAGCTGAGGTAAGCTAATCGTATGACAAGTCTAGCTCAGGTAAGGTAATGGTCATGTTTCTTATAGCCCAGCCGACCGCAAAAGGGCCATATTGAGGCTGTGACCGAGTTGACCGAGTTGAAGTCACTCAACTCTCAAGTCACTACAAGAAAAGAAAAGAAAAGAAAACAAACAAACAAACAAAACACACACACATCTCACTCACACAACGCTTGACAATACACCTTCTAAAAAAACACACCGGAAATGTTAAAAAAACAATCTTTTTTCCCGTAAATTCTTAGATCAGATGAAAAGCATCAATCTCTTTCAGAAAGCCAAAGATGACATCAGGTGGCACATTTTTGAACAGGTTTCCACGGAGTCTGCTGTAAAGGGTTTATGTCTCACAGAATGCAAGTTCCATTACTCATTACTCTAAAAAAAAAAAAAAAAAGTTTCACTGTGAGCGGTGCGTGACATGGAATGTCTTGCGGAGCTTCTTCACCTTCTAAAACGAATAGCTGTATGCAAACGGCACAGAACTTTCTTTTTTTACGGTCGTATCGGAACATGGTAAAAACTCTACATGAGGAAATCCATCTGCGCTGCAGCTGAATCCTGAAGTGTTAAGTGGTTCCTATTCTAACCCCCATGTGGATATAGCCTACTAAGCCCCCCCCCCCCCCCCCCCCCCCCCCTTTTTTCCGACCTACCCATCCATCCCCGCCCTCGTCGCTTATGACCAACATGGCAGGTTGTTGCACTCCGAACGGTGCCTACACACCAATCCAAAAACCACTGATCAACGCATGAACTTTGTAAAACACCGGATAATTGAACTCGAACTTCCCGCAGCTGTTGATTGTGCGGAGAAGCTGTGGAAACTGTGGTCACCGTAAAAGTAAAGATTAAAGGCCACCACACAAGGTCGACCTTTGTTTGAAAAGGTGATCAATGCAGATGATGAAAATGATGCGGAGAATACGGAAACTGTGGTCACTGTACTCGTAGAGGTTAAAAGCCACCGCACAAGGTCGACATTTGTGTGAAAGAATTGTCAATGAAGACGATGGAAATGATGCTTTTGTAGACCCTGTTTGGTCTGAGCTGAATTACACGCAAACCTCTGCTGTCCGTTTCCTTTCACAAAGGATCCATCCGGCCTACGAAATTCTTAACCTATAGTGTTAACAGGAAAACCTGAACAACACGCAATTTCAAAGTGAAATCATTGCAGGCGCAAACTGAAACCAGTGCCAAGTCCGGCAACAACAAGGACAAGCAAACTACAAGACAAAACAACGCCTATTTCGCGTCAAATACGAGAAGATAAGCGATTGCTCGTTCTTTGTTTCCATTGTCCCGAAAGTTGTTTATCTTGCCTGAAAGGAAGACCTAAGAGGTCCAAACGCGTCGTGTTTTGTCTTGTGATTTGTGTGCCCCTGTTTTGGTCCGACTCACTAAGAATTCTTCTTAAAACCTGAGCAACATTGTCAAGGCCACGGGCAAGCGGATGGTAATCGACAGGGTGTTTCCAGTTTCAGCCATTGATTTCCTGTTTTAGCCATTGCACAGTTAGTCATTCAGCAGTACTAGTCACGGGCAGGAAAGAGAGAGAGAGAGAGAGAGAGCGGGTGTGTGTGTGTGTGTGTGTGTGTGTGTGTGTGTGTGTGTGTGTGTGTGTGTGTAAATCCGCAGATTAATGCTTCTAATCAGAGTCAAATCTATACTGCCTACCCCACGAGCGCAGCTGGTCATTTTATGTATGTATGTACTTATATAGTGTGTGTTTATTTATTCATTTATTTATTTATTATTTATTTATTTATTTATTCATAATCTATCTATCTGTTTATCTATCCAGGCAATGTATTCATTTATTCATCGTCTCTTCGACTTGTAATATGATCATCAGCAACATGTTCATCTGCTGAAGAGATTTTTAATGTTTTCTATCGGACCGACCAAGCTACAAGTATCTTTTTTGTAGTTTTGATTTTGTGTGTGTGTGTGTGTGTGTGTGTGTGTGTGTGTGTGTGTGTGTGTGTGTGTGTGTTTTAAGTTTATTTTGCTTCGTTCTGTGTTTCAGAAAATGGACTTGCATCCAAATTTCAAGATGCAGGAAGTAAGCTTACAAATTATCTCCCTAATCCTTTTCAGATGTGTTATGTCTAGATTACCAATGATTTCTACTTTGAAAACCACTGTTGCATATGTCCGGCAACAAAAGTATAGAGCGGGATACCTCACATAATCACTTAAAAAAAGAATACGCTGTTGTGCGTTTAGGTTTTGTTCTCATCAAGCAACAGGAAACAATGTGTAGCAAGAGAATATGTACATAATGACACCATCAGAGAAGTTAGACAATGGCTGTTCTTGTTACATTTCCAGTAAACCGCTCTGGAAGAAGAAAGCAAATTGACAACATCAGTCAACATGTCTGGATCGGTGAACTTGTTATGAAAATCAGAATTGTCCTGATCAAGACACATGTCGCAACAACAAAAATTTTTTTTTTTTTAAATAATAATAAATACATGAAATCAAAAAGATTATTGTCATCGGTCGTAAACCTGTCAGATAATCAGAAGAGATTTTTCCCCGCTTTCAGCCTTCCAGACAATTAGGAACATATCATCACTGACACTTAATACGAGCCGACATTGCAGGTTGTCATTGAGTAAACACTTCATTTCTAGGTTAAAGAAAGTTTCAGAATGGAAAAAAAAAACAACTGACTAAGCAAGGATGATGATTTTTCTCCCAATGACCTGTCAGAGCATTGTAAAAATGAAGACTGTTCTCACGGCAACATTTTTTTTTTTTCTTTTTATGAAGATGATAAAAGTGACGCTAGGTGATGAAGGGTCTGAGACTGCATGACAAGGCTGTACTCTACCCTTACTTTCATAACGTCTTCGGGGCGCCAACCAGGCCTGAGAGATACAGACACCTGCAGTGTCAGCCAGGAAATATGAGCAACACTCTTAGAGATGCATCCATTTAGTAAGTGAAACTCGGCCGTGTGGTCCCAGTCTTCCCAGTTGAGCCTAAAGCAAACTCAACTCTGGGTAGGAGCCGGTCTGGGCAGAAAAATCCCACATGACTCTGATGGGAATCGAACCTTACGACCTGTCAGCCGGGAGCCCGCGACTCTAACCATTTCGCCATGGCGGCTGCTGCTGTGATGGTGATGTATATCTTTCAATTCTTGACTAGTTCACATGCTCTGCGTGACAATGCTCTTATGATTTCTCGACCAGATCAATGATGAGGACAACTGTGTTTTGATTCGGTTCATGGAAGAGGATAGCTTTGCATTGAATGTCAGACCGGTTCAGTGGTGATGACAATGACATATTGATTTTGATTTTTTTTTTCTCTAGGTACAGCCCTTATAGCTGCCGTGGTTGGTGCTGCCGCTGTCTGTGCACTGCTGGGTGTAGCATTCTTTTACATCATAATGAAACGACAGGAAAACAAGAAATATGGTGAGTCCTGATGTATCTGGCCATCAAGACAATAGCTGGAGTCAAACTAAGGCAATCGCCGAAAATACCCAAGTACTCCTACATAAAGAACACAAAGTGGTATGGTTACAGAGAGGTATAGAGCGAGCACAGCGCTCAGAAAGAGAACAAAAGGCATGAAGGGTCGAAACAAACAATGCATGAGTTGGAGTACTTCTCAGAAAGAAAAAAAACAGTAATAGGCACGAAGGGTCGAAACACATGCATGACTTGGGGTACTTGTCTAAAAGAAAGATTGATAGGCATGAAGGGTCCAAACAACGCATGGCTTGGGGGTACTTCTCTAAAAGAAAGACAGTAGTAGAATGAAGGATCGAAACACGATGCGTGACTTGGGGGTACTTCTCTAAAAGAAATACAGTAGTAGACATGAAGGATCGAAACACGATGCGTGACTTGGGGTACTTCTCTAAAAGAAAGACAGTAGTAGGCATGAAGGATCGAAACAAACGATGCGTGACTTGGGGTACTTCTCTAAAAGAAAGACAGTAGTAGTAGGCATGAAGGATCGAAACAAACGATGCGTGACTTAGGGTACTTCTCTAAAAGAAAGACAGTAGTAGGCATGAAGGATCGAAACAAACGATGCGTGACTTGGGGTACTTCTCTAAAAGAAAAACTAATTGACATGAAAGTTTCAAACAATGCATGACGCAAGCTTTTTCTCTGACAGAAAAACGGCAAGCGTTATGGATCAAAGGATCAACATAAAGAGAATTTCTCTGACGCAAAGGCGGCAAAAGATTAAAATATGTACATGGAGGGAGCTATTTTTCTGACAAAAAGACAACAGCAGGGGTTAGCACTTTCACTGCCTAAACATAATGTATCTTTTAAGGACAAAACCGAGTATAAAAAAATCATGCACGTGTGGAACATGGAAAGGGACGTGCCCCAACAGCTACCATGATTACTGATAAGCTGCATTTCACTTTTTCTTTTTTTAACTGGTGATAGTATACGAGTATTTAATTATTATTTTGCCTTGCATTGAAAGGATTGAAAGTCAAAACATGTGAATGAGAAGTGGAGAAGGGAGTGAGAAGGAGGGGGGGGGGGGGGGGGGGGTTCTCTGACATAAAGACAGCAGGTGTTACAGGTAAAATAATGTGAATGAATGGGGCTTTTCTCTAACAAAAGACAGCAGACATTACGGGATCAAAACATGTACATGAAGGGACCTTCTTCTTAGATGGAAAGGCAGCAGCAGCCTTAAGAGTCGAAACTCGTGAATGAGGCGTGGGGTAGGCCAGAGGAGGGGGTTGGGGTGGGGATTCTTTTCTGAGAGAAAGACGACACGCGTTTAGGGTCGAACGAGTGCATATGTGAGGCTTGGGGGGGGGGGGGGGGGGGGGGGGGGCTTATCTGACAGAAAGACAATATTAGGCGTTAAGGGTCGTAATGCATGCCAGTTGGGGGAGGAGAGGAGGGTGGGGGTCTTCTTCTCTGACAGTTAAGTTAGACAATGACAGGTGTTAAGGTCGAAAGAGGTGCAGGGTGGGGATGGATGAAGGAGGAGGAGGGGGGGGGGGGGGGGGGGGGGGGGGGGACTTCGTCTAAGACAAAAAGACGACAGATGTTAAGGGTCAAAACAGGGGGGGGGGGGGGGGGGAGCTACTTCTCTGATGGAAAGACAACCGTCAACGACAAGAGCTTTGCCTTCCTGCTGGAATAAAAACAAGACCACATAAGTTTTTACACAGCAGTGCTGATGGTTCCCAATTGACCAACACAGGTGTGGTGGCCAGTGCTGACACACTGCTTATCAAGGAACCAGTGCCACTGAAGGGCAGGAAAAACTACTAACATTGCCCAGTCATCCCCACAAGCAACACCCATGAGGAAGAGACTAAGATTGATGGCATATCTGCTGTCCACAGCCGCTGCTAACAAGAGGAGTTTTCAAACCAAGCAGCAGATCTTACTGCCAAGTCCCTTGGGTCCGGCAGCTCCAGTTGCCTACAATTCGGCTATTGACAGATGGATTTTTTTTTTCACAGAAACACGGAATTATTCTTTTTTCCCCTGACTTTAGCTGAAGTGTCATTTTTTTTTTAACACTTATTTTCAGAAGGAGATAGTTACAGTAGTGTAAAATACGGCTAAGAGTGCTTTATCTGCGTTTTTACCACTGCATGGAGATTCAGTCGGTTGCCATCCCCATGTGTGTCCTATTGTCAAGGGAGTTTTTGAGGAAAGACCTGCATTTCAAAAAAAAAAAAACGTAACGCCTGGAGTGTAAATACCGTTTTAGAATAGTTATACTCACTTCCTCAAATAACAGAACTGTCGCCTAAATCTCACCCTCAGAATGTGTATATTGCTAGCATTATTAACAGGACATAGAGCACAAGCTTTGCGCTAATTTTACTTAGCGTGCAAGGACTAAGATTTGCTTAGGATAAATCTGTTTTCCTTTTTTTCTCAGCAAAGCACTAACAGTCACGGCCAGGCTTTCATACAGAACCAGCAGAAATTTCAGCTGTTAGGAAAAACCCTAAACCATGTTTAGTTGAGCGCTTGCAAGTTTATCTGAAACGAACAGAAGAATTGAGGAAAACATGTCAGCTGTTAGACAGTTATGTGAAACCCCATGTGCCCTGTGTCCAGACAGACACTATCTTGTTGGGTCAAGGCTGTGTTGGGAAATGCTGGAGTAAACACAGAAACATACTCCAGCCATAGCACAGGCTCCACCATTTGTTCGGCTGCTGAGAGTGCAGGAGCGAACCTTGATACAGTGATGAAGGCTGCGGGCTGGTCCAGTGACAATGCATTCTTCAAATTCCATAAACAATATATGCCGGAATTTTTTTTTTTTTTTTTAAGCAAACAGTTCTTGATGCTTATTTCAGTAGCAAATTACTCTCCTGAATGTGTCATTTAGAGACTGCTTGAAACTTAAGGACTGATACTGCATCTTCAGTTGAAAGTGAATATATTAATTACATGCTAATCAACTTTGTTTTGTGGAACAATACTGGTGTTGGTGACTGCCTAGTGCTCACTAGATGCTCTAAATTCTCATGTCACATCACGGGACGTCGCCTGACTCAAACAACAGACGAATTATAATCAGAAAATTAAACTTGCCTTACTGTAGGAAGGTGACGTTTAATAATCGGAAAATTAAACTTGCCTTACCTTAGGAATGTGACGTTTACTAATCAGAAAAGTAAACTAGCCTTACCTTTGGAAGGTGACGTTTACTAATCAGAAAAGTAAACTAGCCTTACTTTAGGAAGGTGACGTTTACTAATCAGAAAATTAAACTAGCCTTACCTTAGAAAGGTGACGTTTAATTGGAATTATGATGAGACTGTTGCGGCGAAAGTGAAGTGACATGCCCACCCTGCAATGGTTTCATGGCAATGCTCTATTGGTCTGCAGTTTTTCAGTGACGATTTCTGCCCTCAAGTCTTCGATAGATGCTTCGTGCATCGGTGTAACATCTGTCCATCCGCGGCTTCTGAGGAACGAGTTGAGTGTCGTCACATCAGTTTGCACAGTGTTACTGCATGAATCGCACTGCAGATGTAATTTGGAACGTTAAGAAGAGAAAATGGTCCATGATGTTATCAGCCCAGTGCCTCATAAGATCACATCATGGAACAAAGTGCGTGACCCAAGGATGTTTGATGACCGAGTCAGTTTCTAACTGTGATGAATGCCTTGTAAGTAGAACAGTGCGTAAGAAGAGGCTGTAGAAACTGACAACTGCCTCTTTGAGACTAATGAAACTTACATCAGGTAGCAAACTGAAAATCTGAACACTGACCACTCAGCCAGGGTAGGGAGTGAAGAATATAAGCATGCTGGTTAGAGTGCATTGTGTTGTTGATAAGAGCACACCAGTGTTCCCCATGGTGTGAGCATTGGTCAGTACATGTCAACGCTAAATACTTCTTCAGTCATCAGGTCTGAACTAAAGATTCCGTGCTGAACTGAACTGGGACATAGGGTCTATAGCGCTGGCCTTGCAGTATTAGAGCTTACAGTTAGTTTCCATCGAACGTGGAATGCATACTTGCAAGCAGATGATTTTTTTTTTTATTGGGGGGTGGGTGGGGGGGGGGGTTGGGTTTATTTGTTTGTTTGTTTTTTTTCAGCAACAAGTGTTTACCAGACGCTAGGGAAAGCTGGGGCCTGAGTAAAACTACTGATGTACCTATTACACAGCATACTCTCCAGGCTATTTGGCCATGGGCTTGACCAAGAACAGACAACAACGTCATGAATTTAGTGGGGGAGATTCCATTTCATGGGGATATGGGCGACAGTTTGGTCTGTCCATGCTCTAGAGACCACACACATTTCAACAGCTGGTCGTGCATTCATCATACCCTCTATATTAGCGCTTCAGTGATGACACAGTATATGTTTCATTCACATTTACATAACTGCCGTCCTTTCT
>JADBJO010011558.1:0-27500 GCA_016801955.1 Conus betulinus | reverse complement strand
TAGCATTTATCTTCAGACCGCAGCATGACAAGCGCCGCTTAAGCCTTTTTTTTTTTTTTTTTTTTTTTTGGCAAAATGCAATAGCTCAAGCAGATCGTAATGTGTTCATACCAAAAAGAAATAATTCATAAGCAAATAATCAGAAAAAAAAAATCCTGTTCAGGTGTTATCAAGATTCCGAACATTTGAGTCGAAAATATAATATATAAAAGGTCCGATTTTTTTTTTTTTTTAACAACATATTTTCGATTCTTTACTGCAGACTTTCGTGTAATCTTTTCGAATTGGTATGTGTACTTCCGCTCATTTATAAGGCAAAAAATATATTGAAGTATATTGTTCCCTTTGCACTAAAACAGAACAAAAGTCTGTCATAGCGTCAGTCTTGAAACTAAAAACCACGCCAACTACAACAAAAGTTACAGTGAATTTAAGTGAATTCCATGTTAGAATACGGTGGACATTTTTCGTTTAATATGTTGTCAAAGTCTATCCAGAATTTGATTAAGAATAATATCAATACAAAAATGTTAAGTGCAGTCTCTTTCTTCTTTACAGAAGTTACAGCGGTCATTTCTTACAATACCGATTTCTTCTAGGACTATGTTTGTGGCAATAATTCTGTGTACCATTCACATTTGCAGCAATTTTGGTTTACTATCTTAATTTTATTTCATTTTTATTACTTTTTTGGCATTTTAAGAAATACGATTTTCCAAGCTGTACTACAATTAAGGTTTTCATTCCATTTCAGGCAATATTTTGGGTCTCAGTTATTACCTATAAGAATATCATAATGATGCCAAGATCTTTTATGCATCACAAAATCTTTCTTCAGTGCGCGAGGTGTATCTTGTGGGTTATTCTCTTTGACCTGAATACCAGATTTCCTTACATATCTTTTTTATAGCTTTTATGCAACCAGTGTATTTAATAAAGTCCACATTCAAGATACATCTTGTTATAATTTGTGTGTGTATGTTAGAAATAGACCACTTTTTTTTTTATGTGCAATGCAGTAAGCATATTTTTTTTAATCCATTTTGTTTGTTTTTATGTATGTTCCACTAACCACAATACTGATACAAAAAATACTGTATTAGCGAGTAATTTCGTTAGAATTTTAACGTGCTTTTTCATCAGAAAAAGAGTTTCTATGATGCTTAAGTGTGTGTTCAATACTGGTATTGTTATTCTTCATGCTTTGAACACACGGACCATAAGATTTGATATTTCTGGATTGTATTTTCTAGTTTTCTGAATCGGGTGAGTTTTAAACCCAAGTTGTAATGTTTCAAGTCTGATATTGGGAGCCCTCCATCTCTCACATTTTTAATGCTGTCTTTCTGCTAATTCTGTCCTGTTTTTCATTCCATACAAATCGATAACAGAAAAGATGGAGTTTGTTAACAAAGTCATCTGAAGGGTTAGTGAGCAGCATCCAGAGATATACCAGTTTAGAGAATATCAAGGGCTGACTGCAAAAGAACCCAGTATCTCGCATCTTTGTCGATTTTAAAGTTTTTACACTACACTATCTTTTCCAGTGTGATCGTTCACCTAGTAAAGTTTTTATTTTTATTTTTATTTCATTTTTTATTTATTTCGTTTTTTTTTTTTTCTTGTCATCGCATTGATTTTTGATCAGTTTATCACTAAAACCAAAAACCCAGTATCTACAAATGTAGAAGTAGCTTTCCCCCTAAAACCCATTAACTCGACTTGCTATGTTCCGTCCAGTTTGTATGAGCAGCACTCTTCACACACAGTGACTGCCAGAATCCCGTATCTTGAACGAAGGGATTCTGGCTGTCAGAAAACACCAGTGATTTGGAAGAGCAAGCTACCACTTATCTGGAGATAAATGTATTTTGGTGAGATTTCACCAAGAAAAGGAAACTAACTGACCCAGGGAAAACCAGTGTATCCTGTCAGGATTGTTTATAGTTTTGCAGAAAGTGGGCCCGTAGCTGAGCTGCAGTCTACTCTGACATGGAGACAACTTCACTTCAGCATGTGAAGTCTCACTCTTTTGCTCCTGTTCATAAAGACTGAAGAAGCATTGCAGAAACACCAAGATTCCCTTTTTTCAGAAAATGATAGTACAGGTAAGACAATTTTTGATACATTAATACTTTCACAGAAAACTTTTGTAATACGTTTACGTTATATAAACGCTTGAACTTTTTTTTTTTTTTTTTTTGTATTTTAATGTTTTTGTTCTAAACGGCGAAAACCTGTATCTATATTCTGTGTATGAGCGTTGTGTGCTTGTGTGTGTTGTGTGTGTGTGTGTGTGTGTGTGTGTGTGTGTGTGTGTGTGTGTGTGTGTGTGTAGGGGGAGGGAGGGGAGGGGGTGCACGCACTGGCATGAGTGCTTGAATGCGCTTGTTATTGAGAAAATGTATGTTTATGTGTGCATGCATGCATGGGCACGCATTAGTGCTGATATGCGTAAGAGAAAGCATGTGTGCGTGTGTGTGTGTGTGTGTGTGTGTGTGTGTGTGTGTGTTAGAGAATGGGATGGGATTAACCAATAAATGAAATAAATACACACACGCACGCACGCACACACACACACACACACACACACACACACACACACACGCGCGCGCGCGCGCGCGCGCGTTTACTAAGTACTAGAAACTGTTTGCAACAATAGCAAAAAAAAAAACTAAATAAAAAAAAAAATAACATACTATCTGCTACAGAACTTCTTTGTTTGCATATGTCTACTGCTGCCGTTGTGAAATGCGTGTTAGGAAGCCTGTGAATTCCCCTTTTCTATCTCTTTCTCCGTCATTCCTTCCCTCCCTTCTCTCTCTCTCTCTCTCTCTCTCTCTCTCTCTATCTGGACTATGGCGTGAGCTTCAAGACTGGTCAGACGTGTTTAGTATGTCGTACCCCAAATGGATTAATTTTGCTAGTTGTGATCATCGATCCTCGGGTGATTTTGGACTCATTGTTGTGCAAGGTACGTTCGGTGTATGGACTGATTTTTGGTCTCCGATGTTAATCAGATTACACATTATTTTCATTTAAAAAAATTACACATAAATAAAAGATATTTCCAAACCTGAACAGTTTTTTGGAAACTGTTGGATGACAGCAGCGCAGCATGTGTGCGGCACGTGCAAGGTGTTCGCTTGTTCGTGTGGGGAAGAAAGGGAGAAGTTGTGCATTGGCGCATGAAGTAAAGAACTGTTTGGCCTCTGCAGTGGTCCGTGACTATGCTCTTCGCAGCATTTTTTCTAACTGCATTAAGGAGGCTCAATGCAAAAACAAACAATGCAGGCGGCTGTGACAATGATTCTCTCCAACACACCAGCATCTGTGTCCGTGACGGCGTCGTGCATCTGTCCTCTGGATGTAAACATTGCACACGTGAAACCGTTTTTTTCTTATGTGGTCAGTGGTCTGGCCATTTTTCAAGCGATCTCAAGATCAAAATCAAAACAAAAACTCAGGTTTGTGATAATAATCCACGCAAAAGGTTTACTTCTGACGATCTACCTAAGTCCTCTGCAGTTGTCATTCGTTGGCTTCTCTTATAACTGCGGTGAACATTGAACGGAATCCCTGGACCAACACGGGCCAACGTGTTTCTAAGTATATTTCTAGTTCTGGCAGTTCACCTGTTCATATCAGGAAATCTTCCGATCAGAATCATGGACCTGACAGAGACTTGAAGCAAAAGCTGTTTTCTATGGCTGGTTATTCACAACGCGAAAAACATTGACATCCTGGAAAGGTTAAAGTGTTGGTATGGACTTCTACAGAAGGAAAAATGATCAGCTGAAAGCCAGAGTTGATCTGCTGCCAGCAAATGTCAAGTTCTAGAACAACAGTGTGAAAAAATCTCTTCCAGTGGAAAGATTTGTTTATAGATGTGTCCCACCAAATGGACAGCCAAGCAGACAAAATCGAGTCATTTTCTCGTCGGAACAACTTGAGGTTTTTCAACGTTTTTGAAGGCCCAAGTGAGACCAACTCCAAGTGCACCCGAATGATAGTACAGCTGCTGAACCGATTTTTTTTTCCCTTCCAAGCAGTGGGACAATCGATGGCGTGGAGCGGGGGCACATCGTGTTGGTCGAAGAAATAACAACAGCAATTACCCTCGCCCGATTGTCGCTCGTCTTTTTCCACTGGCAAGAATAAGCTGACCATTCTGAGGGAACGGGAGTGCAGGAAAGAAATGGCAGAAAGAAAAAAAGCACTGGGGTATACGTGTTGCTTCAGACTTGATCAGCCGTCAGAACCAGATTATCATCAAAGAGTAGATTTCATGTTTGGGTGTGTGCATGTGCGCGTGCGTGTGTGTGTATGAGCGCGGTGTGTAAGCGCACATGTGTGTATTGTCTGTTCTTTATTCTTTAAAGCGCATTATCATGTACATCGCAGTTGATTGCATAACATCTAAAAGCGGTTCATCCCGATTGTTCTATCCGTTTTACGCTAACTGGAGGGAAAAGAGGCCGACTAACATTCTTTCCAAATAATAGGGAAAAAAAAAACCATTCCGTGCGTTGTCCTTTTGCATCATAACCCAGTGTAGTAATGAGAGAGAGAGATGAGAGAGAGGAGAGATGAGAGAGAGAGAGAGAGAGATGGAAGCAAAATCCTGGTCCTGTTTGGTGGTTTACCGAACTGAACCGCTTATTAATCGCTCACTCGTCAAAGTCAGCTGCAAAAAAGTCGTTTTAATACACTGACAGACAGCTCCTTTGGAAACGGATCTCTTCACAGAAATGAAAGCTAACAGCTCAAGGGAAACCTAAATACTGACCCCACTCAGACGTTTCACTGTCATGACGTCAACGTAATGAAACAACATTGCTGAACACAATTCCAGTACTGAACATACTGTTCACAACGAAACATCACTCGCTACAGACCAGACTGCCACCACAGGTCTACCTGTGATCGACTTGTGTCCCACATGCACCGACAGGTCTGGTCGGCAATTAGAAGGCTGCATGGCAACACTGTTTGACAGGCGTAAAGCAGGGCGAACCACACTCTTCCAGTATTTCCAGTTCCCCTCTTTCATCCTCACTCGCCCCGTCTCTCTCTCTTCTCTGCCCACCATTTTTCTCCCTCGCTCATTTCTACATGTCATCAAAAAGGAAGCGATGAACTTGGCAGGCCTTTGGAGTGAAACCAGTCCTGAACCAGATCAGTCCTTTGACACTAACCAGTGTCATCAGCGATTACATCGGGAATTGTGGGAGATGTCTGTGAGCCGGTGGAATCATTATGGATGCAGAAATAACTGCTCTTCACCAACGGCCTGGAGACAGTTCGGCAGCATCAACACCTCAGATACCAAAGCGTCTCCTGCAGGTGGACGAAGATCTACATTTGCAAATTGTCCACGTCGTTAATATCATTTCCAGAACTTTACACAAATTGTCACACTGTAATAAATGAATTAGGACACCAGGACAAGGGATTTCTAAAAACTCCACAGTATGTCAAAATTTTAACTCTTCTAATAATCAAGTTAATCACATGCAAATGTAAGTACAGAAAATGTAAAAAAAAAACTGAATGTAATCTTTCATACAGAGCTAAAACAAAGAAGGAAAAGAGGAATGTAATAAGCAGTTAAACAGGGGGGGGGGGGGGGGGGGGGGGGGAGTAACAGATGATCATCTGAATGCATGTGAACATGAATATGAAAGAGTAAAAGGCGAAAACGGTGCGAAAGAGAACCAACTACAGTACAATCAAAACATGTCCAGTACCGTGACAGCTGTGTGAACAGATGGCCAGCGGTACCAGCAGTGGCTAAACCTACGCAGGCAAAGCACATGAAACTTCGTGTGAGCAAACTGGCAGAGACAGATGTTGCTCCCCAAGCGGGTTGAGCACTTTAAATTTTTAGTAGTATTCTTGATACATATATATATATATATATATCTATATATATATATATATATCGTTCGTTCGTTCGTTCGCTCTTTAAATTTAAGTCTCATCCACCTAACAGCGATCTTAGACAGTATGTAAGTGTTATGTGTGTGTGCATGTGGTGTTTTGGGGTGTTTGCATGCGAACGGTAGTGTCGATTTTGGGCGTTCGTAGGTATGTATAATGCAATTAATCCTAGATAAAATGAATAATATATTTTTTTTTTAATCCACATAACTGAATCCTAAACTTTAAAAGAAACACTACTAAATAAGCAACTAGCACCAAGATGGGGAAATAACATAGACGTTAAAGTAAATGTCCAATTGAACTCTTAATCAGTCCTTGAACAACTTCAAAAATGTTTGATTTCGTTGAGATGACGTCTTCTAAGCGCGACCCATCGACGGTTCAGTGTTCAACCACCAAGCAGGTAAAGAGGGAGGATTTCATTCGATTGCACAAAAAAGTAGATGGAACAGAGTGATTTGCTGGCCATAAAATACAAGTCACATGTTTACAGAAGTTGGTTTGAAGGCATCAAGCCTCAATCTAGAAATCAAACTTTTAAAAATCCACTCTTGATAGAAATTATTGATACCTGTTTTATTGTGTCTGATATCTTGTTAAATAATATCCCCTTTTTGTTTCTGGTGCCTTTTCGCTTATTTATGAAATAGAGTTCCAGGATACGTCTTTTACAAGACTATAAACTCTCATGTAAGGATTAAAGGAAAAAGGAATCACATACTTTGTTAAATCAGTCTCAGCGATAGCAGCCGTTTTTTGGCTAATCGGTTTACCCTTTCATTTCTCAGATAATCCCCAGTGTGATCGAAACCCAACAGAAATCGACATAGGAACCACGTAAATGAAAAAAAAAAAAAAAAAAAAAAAAAAAAGAATCAGAATTAAGTGGTCGACTTCTGATATGAGTTCTGCTCTCACACTTGTATTCGAAAGTTTTAGAACTTGCAGGACTGATTTTGAATCAACGCACGTAGTATTTGAAATGCAGGAAATTGAAACCAAGAAGAAAGTTTAATGCCATAATAATGGCAACAAGTTCCGCAGTAAATATGGAAATATTCTTACCAAGGTGGTGTAACCTTTCTCTGTTTTTGAGGGATGGAATTATGAATGCTGAACAGACAAATGATTGTCTAAGTACAGAACCATCTGATATAAATTTCAAGGTGATTTATATAAGGTTTCATGTTACATATGTGACTTAACATACGTTGGCGCCAAGGGGTCCATCATTTTTTTCTTAAACTTGTATAGTCTATGTCATAATTTGCTCTACTAAGTTCCCATTCCGGGATAGTGCTAAAAGACACCCGAGGAGCTACGTTTTGATGTGCAGTGCCTGCTTTTGTAAATAAGTCAGGTGTGTATGAGGCTATCGATTTTAGAGAATCGATTTTTTGTGCCCGTTTAGGAAAATTTATTTCTGATTTTCAGTTTCACATGGCATTAAGATTCTGTAGTGTATGGCTTCTTAAAATATATTTGCACATGCAAAGTTTCATATTTTCTTCACAAAGCACAATATTCCGATCTCCATATAACTTCTTAAAGTTGATGTATGAACCGAGACACCTAGAGCTATCTTGTAAGCTTTGCTATCGATACTCTGCAACTTTTTAATTAAACATTTTGGGGCTGAAAAAAAAAAAGTCTCCTGGGCATAGGATAATTCTGATCGTACAAGCGCAGTAGCTAAATGTGTTAATACTTTACTGTCTTTATCCTATTGTTGACTCACCATTTTCAAGAAATTTAAAGTTTTTTGGCTTTTTATTAGAATAGTTTGTGTGTGATAATTCCATCTCAATTTAGAAGTGAAAATCAACTCCTAAACAGTTTTACGACTCTTTTATATTGAATGCACAATACATCCTATTTAAAAATGAAGGCAGAGGATTAGGATCATAAACAGTATTGAACAGAACCATATGCGATTTTTCAGCTGAAAAGGGCCAATCCATTTTGAGTCATGTACCTACTAATTTTATCTAGTTCATTTTGATATATATTTTTAATATAGTTGAGATTGATCTAACTTGTGTGTGACGTTTTTTAAAGTAACTTTCATTCATATACAGATACCATCCGCATATTGTCTAGTTCAACATTTTTTTTTAATAATGATTTAGGAAGATCATGGATCAAAATGTTTAAACAGGATAGGAGCTATCACAGCTCCTTGCGGGGGGGATTCCCATCTGGATATGTTTTTCATTTAGAATATACATTTCCTACCTTCGTTCTGTATTGTTCTACCACTTAAAAAGTTTTTTAAGTAATTGTACATACACCCAAGACGACCTATTAACTTCAATTTGTTCAGAAGTTTTAAAGCCAGACTTGGTCCATATGCTTTCTAATGTCAAAAAAACGTGGGCAAGTACATTTTTCCTACCTGCGAACTGATGTTTAACCTGTGTTGTAATTTTACAAGATGGTCAACTGTAGATCTACCCTTTCTAAAGCCAGCCTGTTGTATTGGTAGTTATTATACAATTTTTTTCACAATGATGTTCAAGTCTTTTTAGAATAATTCTTTCCATAAGTTTTCCCACATGTGAAGTGAGAGCAATTGGCTTGTATTTTTTTTGTCTGATTTTGACGTGCTTGCCCTTTTTAGGGATAGGGGTTACGATTTGATTTTTTCCACAAAGATGGTTGAAGAAGCCCTTCAGACCAACATTTCTGAAAACAAAAAAAGAAAAAACAAAAAGTTCAGAAACATTGTGAAATTAACTGGCAAATGCTTTATCATTTCATTGAAACTGCAATCTGGCATCCCACTGATTTTCTTTTCGAACAAAAATAGAGCAAATTGCATCCTTTACTTATTGAAATGTAAGGGGAGCGTTTGTATAGTGACTATTATTGGGACTTTTTTCATGCGTTTCTTATCCTCCATTTTCTTTCTGTATATCTTTGCTTTTTCTGTCAGGCCTTCCCTGTTGTTACCTTTTTTTTGGCAAAAATATTTGCAAATGCTTCAGCGTTTTCAAAGTTTGAAGGAAACTCTTATTTTCTAATGTTATGGGATATTCATGGGAAGACCGAATTCCATTTTTCTGTCTTTTCAATTTTTCTCTGTTTTCTGAAGATCTTTGTGGTCATGTACTCCACTTTCACACTGCACACAACCACCCCACACCCACACCCACACACACCAACACACACACATACGTTATATATAGTTATATATATATATATAGAGTGTGTGTAATAGTATATATATATTATATATCTGTGTGTGTGATTTGTGTTGTGGATTGTGTTGTGTGCGCGTGCGTTGCGCTGCGCTGCGGTGTTGGGTGTGTGTGTGTGTGTGTGTGTGTCGTGTGTGTCGTGTGTGGGTATAACTACACACACACACACACACCGTCACACAAGCACACGCACGACACGTATCGTGTTGAGTGTGGGTGTGTTGTGTGTGTGTGTGTGTGTGTCGTGTGTATACACACGAGTAGGGTACGTGCGTGCTGCGTGCGTGGCTGGGTTGTGCTGTTGTGTGGGCGTGCGTCCATTACCATAGCCCGTGACGTGCTGCTGCGCTGCCTGTGGCGTGCGGGTGGGTGAGTGTCCGTGCTGCCCTTCCTCCGGGTTTCGCTGGCTGTGCTGTGAGTACTTTCTTTGTTCTGAGAGACTCTTCCAAGGCGAGAGAGACACTCTGAATCCTTCTTCGCTTGTCCTTGAACCCCCATCCAGCCCCCCACACCCACCCACCCCCCCCAATGTCTCCACACTTCCATTCAAGAAACAGTAGCCAAGTCATAGAGAAACAGACCAGGAGGAGCGTATCACCTTCCTTAAGGAAACTGGTCCACCGCAAGTGAGACACACCGGATAGCTTGAGCGAATCACTCCTTTACCCCCACATGTACGTGATTTATGGGGCCACTGCCAACTAAATCAATATAAAAATACTTGTCAGTTAGGGTTATTGTAATATAGCTGGTTACCCACGAGGACTTACGCACCTTGGGTAACAAACGCCCCTGAACGTACCGGCTTCGAGCCCACACGTTCACCACAAAGCCACTGTAATAGTACAGGCAGAGTAACAAACACACACATCTCTGGTAGAGACGACATGACGATCGTCGCTCCTGGTGAAACGGGTGGCGATCTGAACCGGCTACCAGGGTAACCTTCGCTTCTTCAGTTAGTACACTCGGACCCACCCAGACCACCTCGCCGTCTCGGCATGGTCCACCATGCGAGGGACAAAAAGACTGACAACAACATTCTTCGTTTTCCTGATTTACGACTTTCTTGGAGATCGGATGGGGAATCCGACTTTTCCAGTACCTTCCTGACCCCATCGGAGAATACCGCAACTGTGACTCGGCTTGCGTGTGTCTCGATTTGTTGTTGTTTGGCAAAACACTGCCGAACAAAGACCTTTTATATCTTGTTGTCTTCAGGGTCGCTTGTCTTCAGACTGGCCCCGATTACTACCCCGCTGCTGAAGAAGTACAACACACACCAACACACACAACCCAACACACACACACACACACACCCACAACAACAACTCTCTCCTCTCTCTCTACTCTCTCATCTATTACTCTCCTCTCTCCCTCACTCATCTCTCATACTCATCCACTCTCTAACTCTCATCAACATCTCACTTCTCTCTCTCGCACAAAATCTCTCCCTCCTCATCTCTCTCCCTCACCATGACTCTGCTTGGTTGTTTTTTTAACCTTTTGTTATTACTGATTGTTTTTTCCCAGTATGCTCGTCGTGCTGTGGCAGGCAGAATGGATTAAATTAACGGTTGCAGTTTGCTCAGCACCGTTTCAATTCGATTTATTGTGACACAGCAGGGAGTTGATCAAATGTTCAAATGTTCTGTTTTCATCTTTACAGACGTTAGGACGGTCAGTTGTCGATTTCAGCCACGGGCAATTCACTTCGAATTTCACATTGTGCGGTTAAGTCATGTCTGGTGGGAATGCGATCCCTAACACTTTGTGAAACATTTGTGTCTTCATACTCCCTCCTACCTTCCATTTGTGGGACCAAGGCAGGCAAGCCCGTTGTGGAAAACGAGCGTGGATCGTCGTAAAACGCTTGGAGTTTGGTCTCTAGCTGATGAAGGGCAGGCGTTTTATACACCAGCGTGGATCAATATTTCTAGTGATGATAGGCGTACATTTGACAATGCTGCTGCTGCTGCTGCTGCTGCTACAACAACAACAACAACAACAACTACTACTACTACTACTACTACTACTACGACTACTACTACTACTACTATGATAATATAATTAATAATAAAATAGTGATAGTTCGTTCACTTAAAAAAAGTCAGACTATACAAACTAACCTGCCAGAGACAGTTGCAACCACGGCCAGTCCGCTTCACTGGTGTGCTGTAGTGCTTACTCAGTGTACGCTGCACACCACCTGCTAAAGCTGGTTCGTCCTGCACCAACCCATCTCCACCTCCTCTCCAACGTCCTCCATCGTCACTTGCTGTCACCCTTACAACTGCAAATATAGAGAAACCGCGTCAGCATTGATGACACAGCAGTGGCCAGGCCGTTAAATTACGCTTTTGCCAAACAACATCATAGCTTCTACGGGTCGGGAGGCGTGACCCGGGGGAGATGCGGTCTCGCTCGTCTTCCAGCATCCACTCACTCTAACACCTCTCCGCCCCCCACCATTCCCGTCCCCATGGCGTCTATAACACTTCCTCTTTCCTATGATCTCTCCCCACGTCTCTCCCTTCTCCCGCCTCCCTCCTCTCACCTCTCCCGCTCCTCCTTCGGCCCCTCGTCTCTCCCCTGGCCTCCCCCTCGCCCACCACTCCTCCCCCCGGAACCTCCTTCCCCTCCGTCTCACCCTCTCACTCCCCACCCGCTTCGGCTCCCCTTCTCCTGGGCCCCTCCTTCTCCCTCTCCTCTCTCTTCGGCCCTCTCCCACCCCTCTTCTCCGCTCCATTGGGTCATTCCCCTTCATCCCTTCCCTCTTTTTTCTCTCATCTTGCGTGCTCGGCCCTTCCCCCGAAATTCTTCATCACCTGATTTTCCTTTTTTTCTCTTCTCTCTCCTCCCTTACACGCTGCTATTACAAACATGTCAGCTTTTGCTGATGGGATCTTTTGCCGACACAAGCCGTACACATACCTCCGACTCAGGTGTAAATAGTAGTGCCCACCCCCTCCTGGGACTTCCCCATAGCGTACTCCTCTCTCCTCGCTCGCGATCCTCTCTCTCCCTTCATTTTCCTATAAACCTAACACAATTTTTTTTGCAGATAATATCTCGGATACAGGCAAGATCGGACTTCACACTGGCCTCTAAAACAAATGAACTGTGCCACGTAGAATTCGTCGGCACGCTTTGACGGACACAGTTTAATACAGTGAGATGTATAACCCACCTATTTCTTGTACATTCCACATGATAGTGTGAGGAAGATTGTTCGTAAGTGAACAGCATTCGGTGATTTGCATACATATTGCATCATTTAGTTTCTCTCTTCTTTCATTCTTCTCGTCGTAGATCATGTTTGTTATCGTCGTTGTTGCTGTTTTCTTTTGTTGTTGTTGTTTTTCGTTTTTCTGTTTGAAACTTCTCGAAATCTGTTTGGTCAATCATAATAGTACTCTTGCTTTTACAAACTGTTCACCTGCATTTGCTGAAAGAATTAATTTTGTTGAACCCCTAGTTATTCATCATTGTGACTAAAAGCGTAAAATTCCTGCTAATCTGTGCACTTAAATTGACATTTCTTTGTTAAACTAAAGCCTGGAAGTTAGCTTGGCAAGCATTTGCCACCAGACTCTGTAATGTTTAAAGTCAGGAAGATTTACTGACCACTTATAAATAATAGACCTAATGAGTGTTGTACCAATGTGCGCCTGAGTTTTAGAATGCTGACTCGATTGTCGTTCGGACACAAATTTCGGCAAGAAAAGTTTAGAAATGTCATTACTTGAGATATTGATGACACTGTCAACACCTTTGGAATCAAATTATTAATTTTTGTATCACACCACTCCACTGCCACTTTGAAAAAAAAGTCCATCAGGAGACGCGTACAGAATGCGAGAGCACAGAAGTCTTTATATACCATTGCCATTAGCATTTCAAAACTCTAAAGCCTCTTGCTTGACAGCAGATGACCGTTCTCTCTCATACATTAACATATCAGTTGCAATAGCATGCTTTACTGTGACTATGACTCTGTGTGGTGTGTGTACGCAAGTATGCTACGTTTTAGTGTTTGGGGCGTTGGTGCGGGGGAGGTTTGTTTTTAGGTATTGGTTTTTTTTTTTTTTTTTTTTTTTTTTTTTTTATAATCATCTATGTAATGTTTATGCCCTTATGGATTTAATGTTTACTTTATGTGTGTATGCGCGCGCGCGCGCGCCGCGAGTGTGTGTGTTGTGTGTGTGTGTGTGTGTGTGTCCGTGTGTGTGTGTGTGTGCGATTGTGTGTATATGTATCTCTGTGTGTGTGCTGGGCTGGGGGGGGGGGGGTGGAGGGGGGGAGGGGATTAGTCAGAGTGTGTGAGTGTTGAATGTATACTAAATAAAAGACGTTACTAGTATAAGCGCTTTTATGTAACGATTTTTTAATGCCTTTTGTAATGTCTTATGTACTTGTGAGCTCGATAGCTCAGTTGGTAGAGCGCCTGGACTCGTAATGCTTGGTGATCCTGGGGTTGTGGGTTTCGATACCTCCGCCGGGCCGTTTCGGTACCAGAGGGGATTTTGCCATCGGCGTTTACGTTGGGTTCTGACTCCGTTTCCCATACAGTCCTTCGAATTGGACTATAAACCGAGGTCCTTTGTGTGAACGCACGCATAACATCTTAGCACACACAAGTAAAAATCCCATCACCAACATCGGATTGAGAGAGGCCAGTTTGGCCGTTGTATGGATGACACGTTTACAACATAGGCATGCACCCTGAGTGTCGAGAAACGGAACAGGAATGAAGCGGAAGTAAGGAAAATGCAGTGATCGAATATGAACGGTACTGACTGGATGGACACGGGAAAACGACTGAATGAAGCGCAGCTCGGCCACTCTTCAGTCGGCACTACCCCTGGTAGGCAGGCCCGTTGTGTAAATGATGTGTTGATTGTAGTAAAGCGCTTAGATTTTTGGTCTTCTAGCCGAGGAATAGGCGCTATATAACTTATTTCATTATTATTATTGTTGTTATTGTGAAATGATGGTGCTGCTAGAAGAGAAAAAATTCCGATTGACAATAATTGGATTGAATTGAATTGAAAATGAATTCTAACATTACGATATGGAGTCAGGTAAAATTACACCGAAAAAAGAAAGAAAGAGAAAGAGTAACCAAGAGAAGAAAGAAAAGGAAAAAAAAAAAGACAATTTAGCCTCGTGTTATAACGAGGTTCGCCACAAAGTTCTTCACTAAGGATTTAAGGTAGGATCTGCATGGAAGCTGTCATAGCAACCGGCTGTGTGGTCTTCCTATTCTCTTTCAGTGGGAGTGATTGTGTGAAAAAAGCAGCAATGGACCATACGGATTCAGCAGACCTCATAAACGGATACAATGCTCCCCACCACCATTCAAGTGCTAAAAAAAAACACGACAGTGCTTTCTATTAACAGTAGATAAACAACACAATATAATCAAGCGCTTAGATTACCTACATCGCATCTGTGTGCAGATGATTTCCCACCAATGCAATCACCGAATCTTCTCTCTCTCTCTCTTCTCCTCACCTCTCTCTCTCTTGGCGTTACTTTTCTCGTGCAAGATGTCAGGTTGCTGAGAGTCACGTTCGTCAATAGTTTTTGTTGGACTATTTGCGGGAACATTTAAAGTCTCCAACCTTTTCTACAGAATCGGTGACCTACGTCCAATGCCATCATGCCATCGGCGAATCTAGTTCATCACCGAAGATGTGAAGATGAAATGTGGAACATTAATACCAACGTTCATCACTTTTATATGGAATGAGGGCTGCTGCGTGAAGAACGCAAACCGAAACAGCCATGTCCTCAACACAAAACGGACTCGCACGGCCGGCGGTCTACTTGGACTGCCCCCTCGTTCTGCTCTTCTAGGGGACAATTCCTTTCTGGCGGTCGGGGCGAAGTGGCAAATTACCTCTTGAGCTGTGGGACGGATCGAGTCACAACCCTGGCCCTCTAACCCCCGATCAATGCCAACCCTTCGTCGGCTGGCAACACGCGGGCAGACCCTACGGCTCTCCACCTCTTATCCCTCACGCTACTACCAAGGAAGCTTCTGTGGCGGAAGTAGTTACTAAGACTGGCCTGCGACTGAACGACACCACCCTCAACAGCAAAGATGGACGACGCCGTTGCAACAAGACGGAGATGTCATCTACGGCAGGAGTGTAGGTGTTCTCATGAACCTGTGAGTAATCTTAAGCAGTCAACTTAATGATCTGCGACACAAGATAAGCACATTTGGGACAACAGAATCAAGGACTCATATAGAATATGTGGATGATTCTACAGAAGCAAGCTGCGACGATTGCGAAAATAGGGGCAACACGGAACAAATACTAGATTTTTTGCTAACGGTATCTCAGGAAAAGGGAGAATCGAAATAATGAATGTTGTGATTTGGGACTGATCACGAATAAGCCATCACTGATAGATTAGACCCGAAAGATACCATAGCATTGACCGGGTCATCGGCTTAGCGGCTCTGAAACCTGGCGTCCCCATCATTAGCTCGGGACTCTATCTACAAAACAAAAAAGTTAAAAGTCCTAAAAGCTAAACAAAAGACCGACTTCACCCGAAGGAATTATCTTCCCTTTGGGAGATGTGTTACACCCAAGGTGTTCCGTGGAAATCCAGGTGTAAGTTGAAGCCCATCTTCTGCGAAAGTCCAGAAGCGGAAGGACACAGCAAGCACAAATACATGCCTTTTGCATCACATTTGCACTTATCAAATGATGCGAAAAAATGATGCTCTAAGATGCTCACGACGCTCAAAATAGTAGCTTTAAGAAAACAGGTTGGGTTTTCGGGCCAGGGGCTCCAAGCTAATAACTGTATTGATGCTTCATTGGGAGTGGGGGCATATTTCAGAGTTTCTTCCAGAGTGGACACCAAAGGTCTCGCTTGGCCATCTTAAGCATTCCCCTTCTTGACTCCCATAGAACTACCCTCGCTACTGTGGCGGGGCCTAGAGCCAGGGCAACTTTGGACAATCACAAGCGTCCCCTCTCATAGATTACGTTCGTTCGCGATGTTTTTGGTCTTCCCGTAAATCCTTACTCGTGTGGTTGTGGTCATCACGTGACAGGGGTGGATAGGAAGACTTCTTTCTTCCCTCTAATGGAGGATTTTTGTGCGAGCAGTTTATTCCTCTGAAAGAACAATACTTCCAAATCCTGGCATTCCCACCAAACGCTTGTATAAGTATCGCTTCTGTACATGAACCTGAGTACCTTTCGCGCTTGATATAACATCCATCATGTGTCCAGGCCTTGGAAAATGTCAATGGTTTTACGTTCAAAAAGGTATCGTTTTAAAATGGGAAAATTTTTATTTGTCTTTCTCTTTCGATTTCCCCCCCCGGGATTGTTGTTTTGCAGACTGGATGGTCGACTTTTGAAAAAGACTGGGACTGGATCTTCCGCCTTCAATTGACAGTGATGCGTCCGTTTGAATAGCCATTGTAAGGCCCCTGCTGTTAAAAAATTGTACCAGGGTTCAAGGGAGAAAAAAAATCCCAAGGGGGGAATAATTTTGTTAATATTACAATAAAAAGGATTTTGTGGTTCCGTTTGGTTACGGTTTTTTCAAACCTGGGCAACGTTATCGTATGACAAAATATAAGATGTTTGCTTTCAGGTCTCCATAAGGCAGATATTTTTGGGTGTTCTTGGAGACTATACCTTTCTTACATGTGTGCGATGTAAATTGCACAATATATTCTATCCAACTAAATGCTTCCTCTCTGAACCGTTATGCGTCACTGTTATTGGATCCGATAGTAGGATGGCTTACATCTACTTGGACATAATTGTTGGACTGACAGAATATTATCACCTACTACCAAAATCCTGGATATATGGCATGTCTATGATTCTGTGGATCTTACATAGCCCGCCTTTTGAGCAGAGTATTTAGTAGGGGGGTCGGCATCGCTGTCTGACACCGAACCGGTGCGGTTAAGCGCAAGTAAACGCAAACCCAAATCCCGAGAGATGTCCTGTATTAGAAAGACGCAATATGCAAAAAGAAAAAGAAAAAGAAAACAGGGAAGTGGGCGTTAGTCGACTGGAGTAGCCATGGCCTATTACACGATAGTACTATAAACAGGAGGGTCGGTCTCATGGCATAAAAACTTGTAGTGTCTCAGGGCGCCGGGACAATGAGATTAACATGTTAAAAGGTAAGGTGCGTGGGTGCATGTAAAGACCCTTTTCTTTAGGGCTAAGGGAGTGTTTATTATTTGTTATGAGAGATTGGTTTGTGTTAAATAATTGATTCTGGAAAGCTGTTCGTCAACATTTTTTTGCAGGATTGCACAGATCTACCCATTGTGCTGTTATGGTTTCGGAGAAATACGGGTTTTAACCAGGCTAAATAATGCTGTTGTTCATGTTAATCGGTTCTTATATGTGACATGTTTAAAAAAAAAAAAAGTTTTTTGGTGGTGTAAGAAAGTTAGAACGCGGCAAATGATTTAAATATAGGTAGGGAGGAACAAAACAAAATAGGCATTGCCCATATATATATATATATTATATATTAATATATATAATATACTATAAATTATATGCGCTGCATAGTTAAAAAGCATTCGCTACTGGTTAAAGTTAGCACAAATTGACTAATAGATAGATTGATAGATTAACCACGAAAAAGCGATACAACATACTACTGATGATCTCGGGAAACACTTTACGGTGCGCAGAAGTAATTGGGTTTGTCCAAAAATGGGTCCGTTGTCTGGTTTCGGGTGTTGTAGCTGCGGATTAGGATCTGCATAAGGCCCCAATACCAAAAGGAGGTAAGAGAAGAACGTTTAAGGGTTCATTCCAAAATAAGTCGGGACAAAGATATGGGCATCAACAGTAGAATGGCAAAGCGTGAAGGGGAGAAAACGTCACACATTCAAATTCACGTAACAGATTGTGGCATACGAAGTTTACAGGCTCCTGCCTCACCATTTAGTTAAGGAATTACCTTTTGTTTTAATATGGAAGTGCTCAACTTTTTACGATTTACTTTCACTTGAGTACAGAATTTCGAATCTCTGCATATTAGTTGCGCTCTTCTAGTTTCGCTACACACAATACGGAGTTACAGTGATTTGCTCTATTCCCTTTTAAAAGAAATCAGTTGAAGATGAAGTTCATTTTTGGCCTGCACAGGTGCCCTGAGGCTTATACAATCTCCGTTGCTGGCAGCTAAAGACCTACAAACACAATTTTTATAAACCCAAGCAATGTATTTTCGTTTTTGCATGCTGACGTCACTCAGAAAAGAGAGCTGTTACTTCCAGGGCAGTTTGTAGTTCTGAATGAGAGGGGGAAAAAAGCTTTTTTTCCATGGAGGAGAAACATTGCCTTTTTCTTGGTTGACTGGGCATTTTGTTAATTGTTTAAGGGACATTGTGATACTTGTGAACTTAATTGGAATAATTTCTTGTAAATTATCGGTTTAAAGTTCGCCCCTCCTTTCACATTTGGGGGACCCCCATGGGCCGTAAAAAAGATTACATCTTCCTGGAACTCTTGAAAAAATCTCTCTTCTCTTCTCTCTCTCTCCTTTTCTCTCTTCTCTTCTTCTCCAGAGGGAAAAAAAAAAAAAAAAGCTTTGGAAATAATCTTTAACCAACTAATCAAAACCCAGTCTTTGAAATGGGTTAAATCAAAAAAACAAACAACAAACAAAACTCAGCATAATAAACAAACAATTCAAACAAACAAAAATACAGTCAAGCGTCTTGAAAGCTGGGCCATGGCGACTCATGAAAAACAAAACGAGTACGAATGTGCAATGGAGCACATGGAAGAACGGAGCTTTTTGACTCATTACAAAACTTGTGGGAGGTTGGGGCCTCCACTGACGGAAAGCTAAGGTCTGGTGCCTTGGCGTTTGATGCTGAGCCCGTGGCTTCTCTCGGCAGTGTAAACAGCTGAAACCGACGTTCATCTTATCGGAATGACAGTTAAGGCCCTCGTGTAGTGTTTATGGAAACCATCGATTACTGAGAATTGCACCTAAACACCAGATGAAAGTACCAGGGCGTTTAGAAGATAGCCGGTGGGGGAGTCCACATAACGCATATAAAAAACTTTTGTGCCCTTCGAAATAAAAGATGGTGTGTTTCTGAATATTGGTGGGGGCAGATGCCCACGTGTTTTATGTTGATAATGGGTTTGACAACGATTGTGGTATCAGGATGTGGCATGGCTAGAGACCGGTCTGTTTGTACTTGCAGTAGTAAGGAATTTAATAAAAAAAATGCTCCTTTTGTTACTAGTGTGTGTGTTTTGTGCGCAGCGCGCCCGCGCGTGTGTTAGATCTTGCAATATTGTTTCTTGTTGGCCTGTGTCTGTGGTTGCATGCTGTTTAATTAATATGTAATATAGATATATATATAATATATATATATGGATATATATATGGCGTATTATATATATATATTATATACACGCATGCAGCAGCACACACACACACATCACACACACACACACACACATGTATATATGTATATATATATATTTATTTATCACACACACACCAACACACGCACACAACATAATAATATGGATATATATAGTATATGGTATGTGTGGGTGTGTGTGTGTGTGGTGTGTGTGTTTGTGTGTATTGTGTGTTGAGTGCCCTGTCCCGTGTTCTGAAGGAGTTTTGGAAGTCGCGTTTATAGATCGGAACATTTTTTCAGGCTAGTGGTATCTGGAAGCAGTAAGGAATTAACTTTCATTCAACTCTTTTGCATACCATCCCCATAACGTTCCAAGTGTTCCGTCTTCCACAGTGCAGATTCACCTTCCTTGATGTACTGCGTCAGGACTGGACGGCAGGGTGTTCCTAGTGTCTGACATCTCACACAAAGCCGACTGACAGCCACCACCAGCATATCTACACCAACAGATGCCTGCTTGCCCCAAGCATGTGGAGAAAAGTAAAACATTCCTATACATGCCATTTCTGTCGCTTACGCGTCGATTGTGCACTCGATATCAAATGCATTTCGATGCCCAGGCTAAAAAGACTGGAAAAATGACCCCCCGGCATGGTTCCTCCATGACGCGCGCTAACCACGCGTTGCGGACTGTGAGTAAAGTCTAAGGAGCGTGTGCTCGGAATATAGGCCGCACAACAGCAACCCTTGAGTACCGAGAGAGGGAAGCCAACAACACCAGGAAGCGCCGTTTGTCATTAACCCACCCACCGCTCTCAAACGGGCTGCCCCTTTGTGTACACCTGGCGCTGAAGATTTACAGCCACCGCTCCAATCCAGCCACACCTCATGACTGCGGAGCCCATAGCCAGATCTGCCGGTTGTTGGGAAAGGTGTTGCCAAAACCTCTACAGATTTGCTGAATGCCCTCACTTCTGGTCTGCCGTTTGGACCTGACAAGGAGGGTGGTATGCCGAGGACCTTGTGGTCCATCGCCTCAGATGCCGCATTTGGGGCAGGAGGGGGTCATCTTGTGTAAGGCTGACCAAGCTACTCGAATGCGGTGACTGGTGGAGCTGGCTCGCCAAGTGGGGTGATCTACATGCTCTACTGTGATGTTTGCAGACATCCACACAGTATGTTGGACAAAACAGGTGATACCCTCGAACACGTTTCTACCAGTATCGCTCAGACATCAAACATCCGTCCTAACAGTCACTGGTCACAAAACATTTCAACCAACCCAACCACACACTCAAACACATGAAGGTCGTGTGTTGGAAAAAGGGTCTATGGCCACACACTCAGGTTAAGACTGACAAGAGAGACATTCTGGATCAGAAAATTAAAAACCCTGACCCCCACATGGACATCAACACCATCGAGGACGTCAAACTACTGATACACAGCGATGGACAGTCTGCCTGTTTAGTTTGAGGGTGGTGTGTGTGTGTGTGTGTGTAATAAAACGGGGAAATTGGGGGTGGAGGTGGGGATGGGAGTGGTTGGGGGTGGGGGTGTGGGGGTGGGGGAGTGGGTATGGGGGGTGGGGGGGGTGGGGGTGGGATGGGGTGTTGTTTGGGGGTGGTGGGATGGGGGGTGGGGGCGGGGTGGGTGGAGGGAGGGCGTGATCAATTGGATCCAAGTTCTGTCGTAATCTTGTTTTCTCTAGCTTTTTGCTCAGCTGAAATGTTTTCCTTGTGTAACACGGGCCTGTGATTTTTTTCGATCTCTTAAACCCATGACGTAGTTTCATCTATGACGTATGCAATCTGCTGGGGAGGATAAATTTTCGTCATTAAAGGTCCCACTGAGGAAGAGGTCGCAAGGCCTCGAAATATTTGGAAACTTAAATCCAGCTGGTTGTGTGTGTGTGTGTGTGTGTGTGTGTGTGTGTGGTGCGCGCGCGCGCGCGCGCGCGCATGGTCGCAGTACGTGGTGCTTATATGCTATGTGTGTGTGTCGCACGTGCATGGCATGCACGCATGCGTGTGTGTGTGTGTGTGTGTGTGTGTGTTTTGGTTGCGCGCGCACCATTGCGCACATGCGCCGCCACAAGACATGTACCTGTAGGGGACAATTTCTGTGACCTGATGCAAATTATGTTGACGTGGTAGTACAAGTAATTCCATATCATCTGTGATTCACACAGTAAAGCAATACCTTGTGACTCTTTTTAGACAACGAGAATTCACCGATGGAACATTACAGCTACCCAACACGTGGCTAACAACTCCATAACCCCACAGCACACGACGGCAAGCTGGAATATATAGGTCAACTGAGAAAACCAGTTGGAGCAAAAGACAATTTTTCAGCCAGACTCTAAGGATGACAGCATGCTGTGCACCAGGTATCATTAACACTTCAGCTCTCATCAGCTCGCCCTTGTCAGTTCTACTCAGCGCACATTGAGAGAACTTGCCGATTAATGTGAGGACAAAAACAACCAGGCCAGAGACTTCGTTTTCCAAAACATGTGTATACAAACTCTCTACCCATTATGCTGAGAGCCGCATTGTGAACTGGAGTTAAGAGTCCCGAGCTGGCAATGTTATGAAGTATAGACGGGATGTGTTGGCTCTTCTACACTTGCATCATCACTGCGTTTGTTAGAATGATGATAATGGTCGCGACTTCTATACCCGCCATCAGTTCTAAATGTCAAAACATTCACATTATGTACACGTGTGTGGTATAGTCTGCAGTGTACTGTCAGACCAGCAAACGCTATTTTGAAGATCGAACTGGGTTTGGGATCTTTACAACGTCTGACCACTTTGAAATATATCTGGTCTTTGCATAGGATCGAGCGCCCCTAGTCCAGAAATCACTCATGCAAGCTCCTTAAAGCTCTTCGGTTACCTTGTGGTCTGTGTGTGAGTAGGCGTGGCTGGCGTACGCTGCGTAGCTGGCTATCTTCGTTGTGTGTGAATATCGAACGTACGTGCGGGCGCCGTGCTAGGCATGAATGCGTCCGTGGTGTGTGTGTGTTTTGTATTCGTGTGTGTGATGTTCTGGGTGTGTGTGTGTGTGTGTGTCTGTGTGTGGCGTGTGTGGAGTAGAGATGGAGGAGGACGAGATAGGAGGAACGAGGAGGAGAGAGTCCTGTCGTGTTAGTACTCTTCTCTCATCTCGTCGTCGGCTCCCATGTTTTTTTTGTTCTGTTTGTTTGCTTTTGCTTGTTTGTTTTTGTTTGGTTTCTTTCTTTTTGATGCTTTTAATGCGGAGTTTGGCATGTTAAGCGAGGAGAGCGTGCGCTCATGTGCGAGTGTTTCGCCTGTGCGTGTGTTGTGGCGCGCTTTGCGCTTGCACGTGGCGCCCAGGGAGTGTGTGTGTGTGTGTGTGTGTGTGTGTGTGTGTGTGTGTGTGTGTGTGTGTGTGTGCAGAAAGCCACGCACGCAAGGTCATGCACGCACGCACAATACCTATCACACACACACACAACACACACACCACAGCACACACCATACACACTACTCCTGGGGCCGCAGCGTGCAAAGCGCAAGCACAAAACCACCACACACACACACACACACACACACACACACACACACACACCACACACGCACCCACACGACACACAATCCACGCCACGCACTCACGGAGTCACGCACGCAACTAACGCGCACACACAGCACACACTACACACCCACACAACTACTCCACATTCACACCGGGCGCGCACGCAACATATGATGTTGATTCTGGCTGTTCTCTCCAATTCGGAAGTCACATTGTTCCCTGCTTTCTGTGGGTTTGCTTCATTTGCTGGCGTTCTTGTTGTCAGTCTTGATGGTTGATTGTGGTTAACCTTCGCGGGTTCGTTCCTCATTTCTTAACAGAGGCTTGTTCTTTGCTGGGCTGAGGCGGCAGTGTTTGTTTGTACAGCTTGATTTCTCCGCTTGCTTATCGAGTTGGTGGTTTTTGTGGTGGCTTTCACCCTTCGCTGCGTTTGCTGATTTTGTTCCCATGGTTAGGTGACCGGACATGGGCGATCATGGGTGGGCAAGTCTCCCTGAATTCATGGAATGGTTTCCAAGAGTCTCATTGGGCGGGACGTTTCCTTCCCTATGTGCCAGCTTTTGCCTATGCTCAAAAGTGGGGGCGCAGTGGGGGGGGGGGGCTGAACTGAATCTAGTAAGAGCGGGTGGGGGTGGAGGGGGTGGGGGTCCTTCACTTTTGTTGCTCGCTCAGACTTTGCAAGATACCTCGTCAGAAGAGTTCAAAACTTGTTGTTAGCTGCTGCTGCTGGGCCTTGTTTGAAACGAGAAAACAGTGTGGAAAATGTTGTCATGTTGTCTTCTGTAAAAAAGGGGTGGAGGAACACACATGAAGGGTCTGCGGCAGGAGCTGTCGTGGACTGAGCGTGAGGGCGGGGTCACATTGGACATCTTTCTTGCTGTCTCTTGGGTCGGGAAACACTTGCATGTGGACTAGGCGTGGGATCTGATTCTGACTTGAAGGTAAGACTCTAAAAAAGGATGCACACGTCAAGGGAGCCCTGTGGCAGCTCTTCTTCCTTATAAGGCACCTGAATGAACAATCGTGCTGGTAGTGACTGTGAGAAAAACCGCTACAGATCACGGGTTAGAGAACAAGCCTTTTATCGCATGTTAAGATTGGGATCCTATGGGGGATGACGTAATGGATCACCCTCTACGTAGATCTTCTCGCATTTTCTGAATGTGCGTCAACCTTTCCTTCACGTCCTTTTGATGTTGCCTGGATTCTCTCTCTTTGAAAGAACAGGTTCAAGACTCATATTGTAATAATCGAATCTCTTTCTTGTCCGAAGACCAAGGCTTTCTCAAGTACGCTATCCTCTCTAAGTGATGCCGATTTTAGTCGTTGCAAACAAATGGTGTAAAAAACACGCGATTCAAAGGGGGGTCGTGGCTGATTTCTAGTAATCTCTTGTCTTCCTGAGTCGGGTATGTGGCAAACCTCTGATGTCAATTTGGATGACCTACCTTTTATCACCATAGAGCAAATAGTTTGGAATCGGTCAGCGATTTGCCTCAGTGTGTTCGCTCAAGCCTTTTCTTTAATTTTTCCCAAGGCCAGAAGCATTTATCAATGCACTCGGCAAAGAACTTCAACATTCTTTTCTTCGGCTGTGGATTCGTTCTCTTTTTCAGCGTCCCCATTTTTCAGACCTCGAAGCCCTCATCCACCTAAAATCCTGTCTTATACGGAAACGACAGTATTGGCTGTTTAATGTTGCTGATAACATGTCTGTTGTGTATTTGATATCTTTTCTGGATTCGAAAAACAAATAGATTTTGCGATCTTTCTGAGGAGAGATGGTTGTTGAAGCTTGGTTACAATTGTATAGAATTGTGTTGGACTGAGCGTAAGTGCCCCTCCTGTGGCATAGAAGGTTAGGTATAATTCTGCAGGCACTTCTTTGTTTGGGCAAACCGTTAGACTGCGACCACGGTTAAGAAAATGCCAGTGCAGGGCAAAGGCCACTGACATTCATACCTGCAACATACTGCTTAGCTCTGGTACTACCAAGCTAGCTTTCCCCTTTCCGAGACGTGCTTCAACGACTAAAACGATGGCAGAGTGGAAGAGAGAGAGATGAGAGAGGACATCTACATTGTATTGTCATGTGGTGTTCTAAGATCAGAGAAAAACCCTGAAGAGAAAATATACATGGTGGCAGACAAAACGCTAGAATAATAGGCAATATTGCTGTGTGTCTCCAGGTAGGGAAAAAGGAAAGTAAAAGAAAAGGACAATTTACGTGGCCTGACCAGTGTGATCGGTGTTCTGCTGGTGGCTATAGACGTAGGGTGATTATTGGTTGAATCGCTCAGGAAATGGACGGACGTTGTCCATTGGTCAAGTAACCAAGGCCCTGTAATGCTTAGAGTTAGATGAGTACTTCACTGAATATGTACTCAGGAAGAGCGCAGGAAGGAAAAAAAGGTATAGGAAGCAGATGGCTTGGGGACACTGACCAGACAGGTTGTTTGGAACTGCAGAACGAGATTCACCTGTAATCTACCATTACCAGGTGAGGTATAGACAAAGCATTTGTCAAGTTGACCCACTAAGATTTGTGATTGTCCTCCCCCGGGTCGGAACTCAGATATTGTCCCTGTATTTTAAGCCATCTTTTGATTCTTCTTTGGAAAATGTATATATTGTTTCTCTCCATTGAGGAGGAGAAACCGTAAAAGATGTACTCGTGAGTTACTTTGTATAACGAGATGAAATTTGGTCCCAGCCAGTGGATCTGTGGAATGTTTGTACCTCCACTGGAGAGGAGGAATAGAAGATAAATATTAGAAAACAAATCTGTTGTATATGCTGGGAAAAAGTTGTTTATTGTTTAGTAAACTATTCCCCGGAAAGGAGGGGGGGGGGGGGGGGGGGGGAGGGGGGGTTACTGGGGGGGAGTGCGCCTTCTGGTTCTTTGGAGAGACTGCGTGGGGGGGTGCAACGAGTGAATGCGCCTTCTGAGCTTTGATGCCCTGCGGTGTGCATGCATTTGTGCTCAGTGTGCGTGCAGCATTTGACATTGTCACAGACACACACACACGGTGGCGCTTGCGCCGCGCGCGCGAGCACAAACACGCCACGCACACAGCCAGCGCCCGCAAAATGCGCGCATGCACTCACAATGTCACTGACGCACGGACGCACGCATAACGCGCGTGGGCTGGCGTGCAACACACACACACACACACACACCACACACACACACACACACTTACACTCACAACATTGTTAACTTGAATCACAGATATATTTTGCTGCTGGCCATTTTTTTTTGTCGTTTTCTAAATCTGTCTGAATATTTCGATTGTTGTATAAAGCTTAAGCTCGTCCTTACAACGTTGTACAAGTTGAATATTTGTCCTTAACTTTTGCTTCTAAATTGAATGCTGCGATTTGTTTATCTAATATTTCTTTTCAGGATACCTGAAGGTGCTAAACAACCAGGCTTTTGGTTCTTCTTTTTTGTCGGATGATAACACCACCCTGATGGTCATGTTATCTTCTGGAGTCGGATCCCGGCGAAAGGCCAGCAAACTTCGACCACTCTCTATCCATTGATGTTTCTGAATGTAGACAAAAACCAACTCAGGTCAAGGAACGTGAAAGCTCACATGTTTCCCTTTGTCTTTCCTGACGTTCTAGGTTTTGACACCACACACGACGAAAAGAAAGGCACAGTTCTATCCATGTCAGTAAAGTGTGCATGCTTGCCTGAATCTCGTCATAGCCCCTTAAACTAAGATTCACTTTCTTTTGGAACGCTTCCAAAAACACGTCAGACTGCCAGCACCTTGTGGAACTGTTCAGTGTCTGTGTGGCCTGAACTCTACAGACATTTTCCCCTGTGACTTCACGGCTGACTGCGCCGATGCTGAAGATGAAAACCGTTTGTCCCAGAACTTCATGACGAAAGAACGTGGACCCCCAATTCGTAAGATGTCTTTTCGTGTGTGTCCGCCAGAAATTAAATAATACTGATAGTTGAATAGTAAGTTGTTTTAGTCTCAGAAAATTCGTTAGTTTCAAAAATGCAAGAGTATATGCATCAAGTTTATAAAACTACTAGCCCTAGCCATGGCCCCAATAAACAGTGCAAAACAAACAATCCCAATCAAAACCAGGGTACATGGGCAAAGCACGAGAGGTAACCGTTGTGTGTGTGTGCATGTGCGTGCGTGTGTGTGTGTGTGGTGTGTGGTGTGTGTTTGTTGTGTGTGTGTGTGTGTGTGTGTTCACAAACATGTGATCAGTAAAAATAAAAAGAAAAATGATGAAGAGCACAGGGTGCGGGTTCGGAAAGGGGACATGAGCATGTCGCTCGGTTATACTACAAAAAAAAAACCTAAAATATCTCGCATTTAAGTTCAATAAAACACTACAATTGCGGATAAAGTTTTCAT
>JADBJO010011557.1:7500-55000 GCA_016801955.1 Conus betulinus | reverse complement strand
AAGAAAGGAAGAACTTTGGATTTATCCTATTGGGCAGACTCTGAAACAATATTTCTTGCAGACAAAATCTTTTTTCAGTTCTTATCAGGCTAACTGTTTATTATGTCCCCAGTAAGCACAAACTTTCTTTGTTTCCCAGTGGTCTGACCAAGGGCGCGATTTCATTTGTTCATTTAGGATGATGGTTATGGCATCTATAATGGTGTGTGGCAAACCTTTTCTTGTGTACTAAGTTGGCGGTTACACTGTACAGAACTGCGTGCATGGCATAATTTCACGCAACACTGTTCCCATTTTTGCAAACATTTTGTCGAATGTATTTGCTGTAACCTGGGCTGACATTACTGATGCCTTCCAAGCTCTGACCAGTTCCTGTGGCTGTTGTGTCTTAGGCTTTGCCAGCTTACTCGCTTGGGAACGACTCCTCACCCATTTCTGACGTTCTTTCCAGTGTGAAAAGGGTACGAACAGCCAAGAGAAATTGTGAGAACGAAAGGAGGCTCACCCATTCATTAACCTACATAGTAAGGCATCCATTTTGTTTGCTATGGTCAAGATAAACATATCCAAATGGACATCGAAAACTCCCAGTCACTTTCGAGGTCACTTTCACACAGTAATCATCCCTAGAAAGCTACAAACACTTCGTCCACACGCATTGAAACTAGTATGACAATGGTACCTTCAGTACAGTGCCTTACAGCAATACCAGCTGAACAGAGACAAGATTCCCACTCCTCAAGTGAATTATCCGTGGGCTAGGGTCCTTCCACCTTTACTGAACAAGTCTCAACTGACTTAGCCCACAGTACCACACATAATGCTCTGAAGTCCGAGTGTACAATTTGTCCCTCTTGACTATCAACGCTTCGAACTCAAGGATTCTCCCCGCTTTCGATTTTTACTGTCACTGGCCAATAATTACCGAATAATTTCAGCTCCCCCCCCCCCCTCCCCCCCCCCCCCCCCCCCCCCGCAGCCTGAAGCCCTGAAGGTCTGCACTAGCTGAGGTTCCTGCTACTAACTGGCCAGTTATTCTCTTGTCTATCACACTCTACTCTAAATGTTGTCATTTATAGCACTTATGACATCCCATGAGGGTTGCTCCTATGACAGATGTCCACCAGCAGCCAATGATGACCCAGCAGCCAATGATGACCCAGCAGCCAATGATGACCCAGCAGCCAATGATGACCTTCCAGCAGCCAATGATGACCCAGCAGCCAATGATGACCTTCCAGCAGCCAATGACGCCAACCCCTCAACAGTCTCAGCAGCCAGTGCCCATGATGTCATCTCAGCAGGGAGTGATGATGTCCCCACAGCAAGGTATGATGTCGTCCCATGCAAGGTGGAGCTGTGATGTCGCAGGACATGGGTCAAATAACAGCAGGTAACTAGGGGGGGGGGGGGAGTTGAAAGGCTGGGTGTGACACACAGTAGGATCAACTGCTGCCCTAGCCCTGAAGAAAAAAGTATCGAGTGGTATAGAGAGGAGTGACGGGAGAAGGGAAGGTTGTTTGGGTTCCAGTGTTTTCTCTTTACATCTCACACACACACACACACACACACACACACACACACACACACACACACACACACACACACACACACACACACACACACACACACACACACACACACACACAACACACACACACACATGGGTGCGCACGCGCATACGCATGCACGCAAAGACGCACGCATGCATGCAAACACACACACACACACACACACACATACACACACACGCACACACAACACGAGCGCGCACGCGCACGCACGCGCGCACACATGCACTCACACACACACACACACACACACACACACACACACACACACACACACACACACACACACACACACGATCGCGCGCGCGCGTGTATACCCATACCCATATACACAGCACACATACATGCATGTGTACATAGATATACACACACATATACACACATGCGTGCATGCTGGGGCATGCTCTCACAAACCCATAGCTCACACACACACACACACACACACACACACACACACACACACACACACACACACACACACACACACACACACACACGCGCGCGCGTGCGCGCGCATACGCTTGCGCACTCACACATACGCACACATGCTTGCAGCACCCAACCCAACCCTGCATGCATGCATGCATGTACATACTGAATAAAACTGACCCCCCACGCATGGGCCTATGCCCACACACCCATGCACACAACACATTCACACCCATGGACACAACACATTCACACACATGCACACAACACGTTCACACACACACACACACACACACACACACACACACACGCGCGCGCGCGCGCGCGCGCACGCGCGCATACGCTTGCGCACTCACACATACGCACATATGCTTGCAGCACCCAACCCAACCCTACATGCATGCATGGATGTACATACTGAATAAAATTGACCCCCCACGCATGGGCCCATGCCCACACTCCCATGCACACAACACATTCACACCCATGCACACAACACATTCACACCCATGCACACATCACATTCACACAAATCATGCACACAACACGTTCACACACACACACATGCACACTCACGAAAGCACACATGTACAATGATAACAGTGGCACAGACAATGTTAGGTAGCTAGCCAATGTCTGACCGACCAGTGCATTGGGCTCATGCACAAGTCAGACATCTACCACGTATCCATCAGACCTTTCATCTTAGTCATGTCTTAGTTCGTGTATCCATCAGCTGTAAATCGTGCACAGTGTGGTCTCAAAACTTTGCGGATGCAGTTCGGTGTATATAGACTAGCCTGCATGCACTGTCCTTAATGAATCTGAGACTGAAAGTGAGCTGCGTACACTTTCTGTGCTTGTCATCAGGTGATGTTGTTAGAACTGCATAAGCTTACATGTTGTATAGGAGGCGTCATCTCTCCTGTACGATTCTTACCCTTTCCTCTCCCCATTCATCCATCAGACAGCCTCTCTCTCTCTCTCTCTCTCTCTCTCTCTCTCTCTCTCTCTCTCTCTCTCTCTGCTCTGCCAGGATTCCAGTCGGCCCCACAGCCAATCCAGGGCGGCCAGTCTCCCTGGCAGCAGTACAACACCCAGCTGCAGTACAACAGTCAGCCATACAACAGCCAGCAGTACAACAGTCAGCCATACAGCAGCCAGCAGTACAACAGTCAGCCATACAGCAGCCAGCAGTACAACAGTCAGCCATACAGCAGCCAGCAGTACACACAGTCAGCCATACAACAGCCAGCAGTACAACACTCAGCCATACATCAGCCAGCAGTACAACAGTCAGCCACACAACAGCCAGCAGTACAACAGTCAGCCACACAACAGCCAGCAGTACAACAGTCAGCCACATCAGCCAGCAGTACAACAGTCAGCCATACAACAACCAGCAGTACAACATTCAGCCAGCCTCCCTCACCTCCAGCGGACCCCAGGGGAAAGGGGATTCGCCTCCTCCCGGTGCCCCTGGGGGCAGGGCCTCTTCCCAAGTATCCTCCTCCTTCCAGAGTCGACAGTCATCTTACTCCCAAGGCGCGCACACTACGCTCAGCTCCTCCAAGAACCAGGCGACACAGAAGAAGCAGCAGCAGCAGTCCCATGACTGGGCGCAGCAAGCGGTAAGTTGAGCATGGACATCCTACGTTAAAGGTAAGTTCGGGGGGGGGGGGGGGGGGGGGGGGGGGGGGGGGAACTCTCTCTCTCTGATCTCACAGACTTTGTTGGTTACTGTTAGTGATAATAATTATGCAGGCAGGAAAGCTAGTAGCTAGTATAGGAAGAGGTGGTGCAGCATTTGGAAGTTTTCTTTCTTTCCAGGCTAACGGTTTTTGCTTGTTTTTGTTTGTGTTTCTTCGCTACTGTTTTCCCGGACTAAAAAAAAAAAAAAAAGTATGTTGATTTTTTTGAATGATTGATTAGTTGCTGAACACGATATAATGCGTATGAGCGTGCGCATTTTTAGAGTATGAGTGTGTGTGCATGTGTGCATGTGTGTGTGTGTGCGCGCGCACGCGCGCGTGCGCGTGCGGGTATGTATATATGTGTGTACGTGCGTGCGTGCATGTGTGCGTGCGTGCGTGCACGCGTGCGCGCGTTTGTGTGTGTGTGTGTGTGTGTGTGTGTGTGTGTGTGTGTGTGTGTGTGTGTGTGTGTGAATTCCCAGTCGAAGGGTTATAATAACTCTCAACATTTGGGTACACTTGTTATGTCTTTTCAGGGAAAATGTTAATGGACAAGCACTGAAAGAGATACTGGCTTTGACTTATTTTTTTTCATATCAGGACCTGAAAAGATAATAATTCCAATTCACATGTCACTAGATCATTTTAAATTTCAAAGGAAAATATCTCACTCTGTAGACAGTTAAAGGCTCGTAACAGAAGCTGTACAGTCTTCATAGTCAATAAAATAACTATCCTACTGAGCGGTAGAACAGATACTAATTCTATCCTCTAATCAAGATCAGCACCACAGCATTTAGAGACTTCATCTATGGGCCATCTTCCATCTTTTTTTTTCCGAACTTCGTTAGAATCAGCACAGTAGTTTCAGCGCGATGAACATTTTTAATAACTTTGGTGAACAAGGTTAGATCTGCTGTTTGTTCCAACTACGAACACCCGATCTGAACCAGGTTGTAATGTGCTTGTATCTGGACCACAGTGTTTTTTGTTGTTTTTTTTGTTTGTTTGTTTGTTTGTTTTTGTTGGGTTTTTTTTTTTTGTTGCGAAGTTTGATTAAAATTGGTTCCATAGTGTTCGCGTTATCCCGTTGAAAGACAAACAGACATGGATGAAAATAAAACCGTCCTAATGGAGGTTATGACAGTTCCAGAAACTCTGCACATACAATGGCTGAAAGGACCAGGAAGAGCATTCAGTCTTTCGTTTTAATTTAATCCGAGTGTTATGTCCAAAATTACGTGGCATGACGAATTAGACAATCTCAGTTCCTTCCTCAGGACAAGTCCAGACTAGAAAAAAAAATCTGGACCTGAACATTGAATATCAGTCGTTGCATTGTTTTCTACTACCGTTGCTGTTACTATCACTGTCACTGCAACTACTTCAAACGTAGCTGCTGCTGATGATGCTGCTGTGACAGCTACAACTTCAAAGGTGCCCACACTATGATGGTTACTTTGGTAACGTTTCGTCACTGCCACTCAAGGGGCCGGAATAGCTCAGATGGTAGAGCGCCGGACTCGTGATCCTGGGGTTGTGGGTTCGAATTTCGGTACAGGGGGATTTTTCCCTCGGAGTTAACACATTGGTTCTGACTCCATTCCACATACAGTCCTTCGAATGAGACTATAAACGGAGGTTTCATGTGTGAACGCACGCACATCTTGCACACGCGTAAAATCCCATCACCAACTTTCGGAAGAGAAGACCAGTTTGGCCGTTGGCATGCATGACACGTTACACATAGCATGCACCTTCCCGAAGATCGAATATGGCTGCCTTAATGGCGGGATAAAAAAAATAGTCATACACACAAAACTCCACTGCCTGTCTATACAGACAGTGTCCGCTGGAGTATCAGCCTGCGTACGCAGAAAGAAAGAAAGACTGCCACTCAAAACCGTGCGTGTGTGGAGCAACAGCGATGAAATTGTTCAGACTGTTCGGTGACCACACGTAACCGTTCGCTTCTACTGGTGTCGTGCAGGTCAAGCCAGTACCCACGCCTGCCAGCTCCAGCAAGAAGGGGATACAGTTTCTGGTGACGGCAGAGGGCAGCACCCTGCCTGACGTCAGTGACGTTTCCCGTTACTTCCAACGTTACGGGGATGTGGATGTGGACAGCGTTGAGGACGGCCATCTGCTCACCTTCGATGAGTGGGGATGGGACTATCCTCAGTCTTTAGGTGATCCATTGAGCCCAGTTGTTATCAATTATTTCACGCATACACACATACAAACACGCACGCACGCACGCGTGCACGTGCACTATGCACACACACACACACACACACACACACACACACACACACACACACACACGAATGCACGTGCCCGCACGCATGCACACACGCACGCACATACGCGCGCGCACAAATTTCAAAGCAAACAAAACGCGTTTCGACCTATTTGGTATTCATAGGAAGACAAAAAATATTCAAGACAATGAAAACGAAGAACAAAAAGACAGTCGCTTATCTCTCTCTTCCCAACTGAACGGGAAAAACAAGATGCAAAGCATATAAACGTACTCCCAGTTTATCTTCCTGGAAACGTCACAATCAAACATGCGTCATGTTGACGTCACAATCAAACATGCGTCATGAAGAGATTCCATAAAGAACAAAAACCGTTTGGGTCGTTATAGCCGTTAATAACGATTATTCTGGTAAAATAAAACATAGGCATCATCCGTGACCCATAACGAACATACCAACAAATTTTCAGCGAGAAGTTTTGTCTGGAGCGAGTGGAACACATTTTGACCACGGACAGACAGACACACAGAAAGACACACACAGAGCATTTCTTCGATCCCGTTGTAAAGTACTCCCTGTTCTATAAGAACCGAAGCTGAATAGGAGACAATAGGACTTAAAACTGTCATTTGCACCGAATTCGAGCCAATCAGTTGGTTTGTTGCTTGCTACGAGGTTGGCTGTATGTTTTGAGTGTGTGTGGGGGGGGGGGGGGGGGGGGGGGTTGTTGTTTTTTTTTTTTTGTTTGTTTGTTTTTTTGCTTTGTTTTGTTTTTTGTGTTGTTTTTGTTTTCGTTTTGTTTTGTTTTTGTTGGATAGATGAATGCTTGGTAGGTTGGCTGGATGGTCGTTTGTTTTGCTGATTGTTTTTATTTTTGTAATGACTGATCGGATGATTATTGATTTGCTTTGCTGATATTTCTAATGACCGGTTCAAAAGCTAGTGGATCATGATGAAACGCATGCAGTGATGTGCACACACACAAAAACTGTCTCTTTGTGACAGATGAATGGAAACAGCACACAGTGGCCGGCCATCACGTGCAGGTGAATCTGGTGGTGCGGGACGTCTATGGGTGTCAGGTCACTGTCACACAGGATCACGTGGAGGTCAAAGTGGGTCGTGAGGTCATCTACAGCATCATGCGGGATGAACGGTGGCGGAACAGCATCCTAAGGAAAACGATGATTTATGTAGAAGATGCAGTCTGCGTCCGTTACTTGACCACAGGTTACATTTCTGTCGCCAAGTTGGCCGCTGGTTCGACGTTACATCCCTGGCGGTGGAAACTGTTTGTCATTCGCATTCTGAAAGACATGTTGCGTCCATTCAAAGCCGCATTCCCCAGAACTTCACTTGACGTCAGAGACAGGTGCATCGACAGGTGCAGCAGCAGGTCAGTGCAGAGGTGTCATCACCTGACTCAAAGACTGCCAGACAGACGCCATCGTTGAACTTGACGCCATGTCTTTTGCCCTGGTCACCAGAAATAGGTTCTCCATGAAGATGAGCATAATGTACCCAGGAATGCAGTCTACCTGTGATACAGAAGACTTCAAGCTGATACTGAGTGGAGACGGTAACGCAGCGGAGAAGGCAGCTAAACGCATCATAAACTTGTCAAGGGACACCATCCCTTTGACAGTCACACAAGCCCTGATGATGAAGAAACTCGACGCACAAAACTGGTTTGAAAGGGTACTGAACCGCCATGGCATCGACTGTGCGTGGAAGCTACAAGAGAGTGATACACCATGGCTGGGTTTGTCTGTGTCGTCTACAACACGAGAATCGGAGTCAGAGGAATCAAACTCGGTCATATCAGTGCTTGCTTCTTCGTCTGATGTTCAGCAATTTACACACGTATTTCAGTTCTGTTTTCAGACGGCAGTGGTCGTTCTTTGCAAGAGTGAGGTCGGGTTGTTGCAGTCCGACACGTGGAAGCAGTTTGCAGATGACCTGCAGAAGCCTCGTATTGCAAGAGTAGCACCAGTGCTCAAAGTTCGAGAAGACAAGATCAGTATCTGTGACGTCACGTCAAACATCGACTCTACCCGCAGAGCTGTACATAGCTTCTTCGTGGCAGACAAGGGAAGACAACTTTTTAACCAGTACTCACGAGGCGCATGGCAAGAAGACAAACAACTGCAGACAGAAGATGTTAAAGCAAGTACAGCTGATAGACAACAGCAAACAGAGGTTCAACACCATCACACAAAGAGCAACAGACAGATGCCATTCCTACAGAAGACAAAAAGGACAAGCTTACGTATCAGAACGGACGAGAAATCAGCCCAGACAGAAAAGCACGCAGAGAGAACGGAGGAGAAACAGACGGAGGCTTGCGCCAGTCGTCATCACAACAAGACACACCAGACAACGGAAACACGGTTACAGAGAGACGAAATACAGACACAGACACGGATGCAGACACAGATCTTTAACAGTCACCGGCTCTACAAGGGAGAACAGTGGACAGGCGCAAAGTCGCAGGCAGGAGAGGCACGGGCACAGGTACAGACAGAGGTCCACGGGGTGAAGCGACAGGTACTGCAAACAGGTGAGAACGGTGTGGAACAGATGGTAAACAGAGCGAAGGTATGTCAACAGAAGCAACATCACCAACAGGACACACAGAACAGGACTGTAGCCACCTCAGATAACACAGCATTCAACAAGAGAGGACCACATTCTCTCTCACAAATAACGCAACATTACACAAAAGTGGACAGAACTTTACGCCTCCACAAATAACACAACATTACACAGAAGAGAACATCACCATACACCTATACAGATAACACATTACGCAGAAGAGGACATAACCACACACCTCCTCAAATAACACAACATTGCACAGAAGAGATAGGATAGGACATAATCATACACCTTAATAAACGACACACTACACAGAACAGGACATAGCCATACACCTTCACAAAGAACGCAACATCACACACAAGCGGACATAACCGTATACTTCCACAAATGACACAACATTGCACAGAAGACGACATAACCATACGCCTCCACACACAACACAATATACACAGAAGAGGGCATAACCATACGCTTCCACACATAACACAACATTAAAAAGAAGAGGACATGACCATACACCTCCAGAAAGAATGCAACATTGCACAGAAGAGGGCAAAACCACACGCATCCACACATAACACAACATTACACAGAACAGGACTATAATCTTACACCTCCACAGACAAACACAACATTGAACAGAAGAGGACATAACCATACACCTCCACACATAACACAACATTCAACAGAACAGGGCTACAATCTTACACCTCCTCAGATAGCACAACATCAAACAAAAGAGGGCATAACCTTACACCTTCACAAATAAGACAATATTCAACAGCAGACATAGCCATACACCTTCACAGATAACACAGCATTACACAGAAGAGAATGTAACCTTACATCTCCACAGACATCACGATATGACAAAGAAAAGTACAAAGGCCAGACACACAGCTCCACAGATAAAAACACCGCATAGAAACGTAAACAAACTATACAAATTCACAGATAACAGAGCATGAAACAGATGAGAACTATAACCATGTACCGCTACAGATAACACAGCCACAACACCCAGGGAGAAAAAAAACGTACCATACAACTTCACAAATGCCACAACGTAAAGCAGAAGAGAACAAGTAACCATGCATCTTCACAGCTGACAAAACACCACTCAGCAAAGAAAACTGACCATACATCTCAATAGACAGCAAAACATTAAACAGAAGAGGACAACAGACATGCTCCACCACAGATAACACACCACCACTCAGAAAAGAAAACCCCAAAAACTGATCATACACCTCAATAGATAGACAACGTGAAACAGAAGAAGACAAATAAATCTACTCCACCACAGATAACACACCTCCACTCAGCAAAGAAAGCTGACCATACACCTCAAGAGACAGCAAAACATGAAACAGAGAAGGACAATAAACATGCTCCACCACAGATAACACACCACCTCTCAGAACAGAAAACTGACCATACACCTCATTAAACAGAAGAGGACAATAAACATGCTCCACCACAGATAACACACCACCTCTCAGAACAGAAAACTGACCATACACCTCATTAAACAGAAGAGGACAATAAACATGCTCCACCACAAATAACACACCACCACTCAGAAAAGAAAACTGACCACACACCCTCAATAGACAGAAAACATGAAACAGAAGAGGACAATAACCACACTCCGCCACAGATAACACACCACCACTCGGAAAAGAAAACTGACCGCACAACTCCACAAACAGCAGAACATTAAACAGAAGAGGACAATAATCATTCTCTTCGCGCGGATAATACAACACCACTCAGAAAGGAGAACTAACTATATACAACTTCACAGATAACAGAACATCACAAAGAAGAGGACTGTCAGCAACCCCCTTCACAGATTACAGACAACCACACAGAAGAGGATTTTAAGTACGCAACATCACTCAGAAAAGAAAACGAACCATACAATTTCACAGGTAACAGAATATTACAGAGAAGAGAACTATAAGCAAACTCCATCACAGAGAACAGAACACCGCACAGAAGGACTATATAATTACACAATAATATCACTCAGAAAAGAAAACGAACTATACGACACAGATAACAGAACATTGAGTAGAGAAGGACAGTAACTATTTACCTCCACAGGTAACAACACCACTCAGAAATGAAAACTTTCCCACGACTTCACCGATAACAGAACATTACACAGAAGATGACAACAACCATATATTTTCACACACAACAGAACATCACACAGAAGACGACACTAGCCATATACCACTACATGTGACAAAACTCTAATAGAGGATGAATTATTTACTTTCAATGTTCTTCGATGTTTAAGCTTTGTTAGGTGATTTTGATTTAGTACCGTAGTGTGTATTGCGAATTCTTGCTCGCCCTAAACACACGGAAACTCATTTGTTCCTTCACGTGTGTAGGAGACTTGATTAATTCACTGACTGATATATTTGATGTTGATATAATTATAGAATTTTGCTGAGTCGCATAGTGTGTTTTCACTCCATACAGAGACAGACAGACAAAAAACAAAACACAGATAGACACACAGATACCATATTTCCGATGATTTACATATGATGTGTTTTTGTGAGTAGCACATGGGTTGTTCCTGTAACTGATTTGTCATGCATTACCTTGTGGATGATGACTGTTCCTGTAACTGATTTGTCATGCATTACCTTGTGGATGATGACTGTTCCTGTTACTGATTTGTCACGTATTACCTTTTGGATGATACATTCAGGTGATTGATAAAAATCTTATAACCATAGACTGTTAACATGGATTTGGGCCACAATTTACCATACGCCCGACCATACAGTGATGATGTACATTTTCTACTTTAAGTACGCGTGTGTGTGTGAACACAGTGCCACATATACATCCCCATATTGATACACACAGGTGCCAGTGATCAGCCTGATCCAGAAGACACCGGGGAAGGAGACCTGCCCTGGATGTTGCTGAAATCAGCCGTCAGATCACAGGTATCTATGTGTTTCAACCTTACCTTGTGGTTTACCTGTTGTTGTTGTTGTTGTAGCTGTTGTTGTCGTCTTACTGCCTGTCACGTCATTCCACAGGACAATTAGGGGAAGGGGAGACAGGCAGCATAGCCATGTCTGTCTCCGTTCCAAGCGTCCGATTGTGTGTGTGTGTGTGTGTGTAGGGGGGGGGGGGGGGGAGAACCATACAACTGGCTCCAGAGTGAGGTAACTGCAGGTGGAAGCTGAAACAGGAGCAAAGACAGAACTACCACACAGCTAACGTAGGAATAAACAAATTAATAAACAAATACCAAGCATCTGGAATATTGTTGTCTTTTTTTTCAGTCAAGACAAATAAACATTCAAGACAATGACAACGGAGGATGGACAGCCGCTTGCCTCGTCGATCTAGGTGCAAATGTTGCTCTTAGGTGAACGGTTAAAAACAATGGAATGGAACTGAGGTCCAAGGGGAGGCAATGCGGGTTAAAATGATAATACTAACCATGAAAAGAATGAAAATGATAACAACAACAATGAAAAATTTTAACAACAGCAACATCAAACGACAGTAACAACAACAACAATAACAACAACAACAACAACAACAATAATGATCATGAGAAGAAGAAGAAGGAGTAGGAGGAGGAGGAGGAGAAGGTGGAGGAGAGAGAGGAGGAGGAGAAGAAGAAGAAGAAGAAGAAGAAGAAGAAGAAGAAGAAGAAGAAGAAAGAAGAAGATATGGATAATAGTCATGATGATGATGACAAATAATGATTATATAATAACAAAAACAAAAAACGATAATAGTAACCATTGTAATATTAATAAGAAGAATAACTTTAATAACGGAAGAAGGGAAAGGAGAAGAATAAGAAGGTGGTTTTAAAAAATGTGAATTCTGCACAGAGCTTGATTTGTAACAATATCTGACGCCAAAATGGGGAGTTTGTTTGTTTGTTTGCTTCCTTGCTTATTTGTTTGTTTGTTTATTGTTTTTTGTTTTTGTTTTGTATTTCCATGTTTGGTTATTGCTTGTTTGTTTTACTGGCTTCGTTTGGCTAAATATACTTACCATGGCAAAAACAAATTCCCTGCGCATGCTGCCATGGCCCACGGAGGCCTTCTTTTGGAAGCTGAGCCAAACGATGATGAAAAAGAAACGAAAGCTGTCGTGATCTGGAAGTGAGGTGATGGTCACATTTCTCACCATTGATTTGTCGCAAAAAATTTTGGCCAGACATTGCACGCAACCTGTTCCTAGCTTTTAAAAAAAAAGGCGAGGTTGGCTGTCTTTTTGACTGTATCAAGAAAGAACCGGCTTCTTATTCGAATCTACATCGATTTTGAAAAGCCCATAAATAATTTACAGACATCTGTAGAAAACATTCACTTGCTGTGGTTACGCACACAGCAAAATTTTAATGGCTGGATGTATGATCGGTTTTTTTTTTTATTATTTGAATGATTGCATTACGTCTGAAATCTATTTTTCGAGCGCATTTGAAGCGTTACGGCAAACAAAATAAATGTATGCAGTATCCCTGTCAATGTAAGGGTTACCAAATCCGTTACTAGTTCCTGTAAGTCTGTGACATAACATACTGTGTTGTACACACTGTCTGTATTATTACTGACGTTATTCACCATACTGACCGTCATTACTATTACTCTGATCATGATGCTCTGTGTTCATATCGACAGTCTTGTGCTGCACTGACATTACTTACTTAACTACACTGATATCGTGGAGTGTCATTTGATATGACGTCTGTGTTGATGCGACAGTCTGTACATCATAACCCTGTTTCATACTGACAGTCTGTATCATCACTGACATCAAGATGCACTGTGTTCACTCTGACAGTCTGTGTATATTACCTTTGACAGGATGACAGCAGCTCACAAGCAGCCTCTGACGACAGCGACAGAGACACAGCGTCATCACGCCAGAGCGATGACGTCAGTGATGGAGACACGGGGTCATCACACCGCAGTAGTGACGTCAGTGACAGAGACACTGCGTCATCAGAGGGCACCGATGAAGTCCGTGAGGTGCCCTTCAGTGCCGGGTCACTGAATCACAGATCAACACATCACAAAAAGAGACAATTTCAAACACAGGCAAAGCCCTTGCGAGTGATGGCCACCGCTGTATTCTACCTCTCAGTCTTAGGACGGTGAAACCTCTCTCACCAAACGCATCCGATTCTGCCAGCAGTTCAGACAGCCCTTCTGTAAATTCTTTGGGGACATCGGAATCCTCTCTGACACTGGCAAAAGAACGAGAAGGAAGGAAGCAACAACTCGCCCCGCAGTCACACAACAGCATGACCTCTTCCGGGTCTTCTCCAAGACTCCGGAGAACTCGCAGTTTGCATGAGCCAGCCACACAACAGCCTGGAAGATCCACAGGACCACGCACCAGAGTAGTACCGGCACCACGTGTTTTGCAGAGTCACACAGAGAGAGGGGATGAACGGCACTGTCTACGAACCACGCGCTGATGGCTTTGCTGACCGTTCACCAGAACGAGCACAGCACTTGGGGAACCCCAGTCAGAGACGTTCCTTCAGCCGCTGTCGATCATGTGTCTGACAATAATGCAGGAATGTATGGGGAGCACAAGAGCAGGCCATCAGCAGAGAGAGAGCACTGATCCTGGATCCCGTCCACAGAACCAGAGACCTCGTCGCGACGGAAGAATGCCACAGCAGCAGTCAACCCACGTTGCAGAAATACCACACGATGACATCAGCAGCAGCACCACCACCACCACCACCAGCTATACCAACAGTCACTACATCGACTCCAGCAACTATTTCCATCTTAGCCTAGATTCAACCACACTGGCCAGACTGTCTCACTTTGAAATCCGATTGTCCCCCACGGATGGAGAACGTGCCCACGAGCCCTCCGTCCCACTGGAGACCCGGATCATCCACATGCAGCACCAGCTGGGTCAGTTAATGCAGAGGCGGGACGACAGTCCTCGGCAACAACACGGCAGTCAGTCGGGTGGGTTGGTCATCGGCAATCCTTCAGCCTCACACTCTGCCTCTGCCTCTTCTTCAAGGATGTCTGGACAGCAACAGCAGCAACCGCAGGGGCAGTAGCCACAACAACAACACTGCAGCGGCAGAAGCAGTACCATCTATAGTTACAACTATAATGCCATCGAAGTCAGCAGCAGCTGCAAGAATAACATCAGAATCAGCAACAACCACAAGGAATACACCAGAAGGATCTAACGCAGTCTGAACAACAGCGGCAACAGGAACAACAACAGCGACAACAAAAACGTTAATATGAATTGATCGATGGACACATTTCCTCTTCTAACGACAGCGATAACAAAGATGGTGTGAATGGACCAATATATACATTTCGCATACAAACAAAAGTGATAACAAAGACTGTACTGATCAATGGATACATTCCATATGCTACTGACAATGATAACAAAGGCAATGTCACACATTCCCTGTGCAACCATCTGTGAGAACAGACAGTGTAACCTATTCAAAGGACACTTTCCTGTAATTACTAGAGCTGGCACATCAACACCATCGCCCATCTTCTGCCTATTCAGCCACCGAACACACTTCTGACAGTGACAACTGTGCTGGAGAAAAGGGGAACAAGAACAAGAAGACAAGAGGAAAAAAATGAAAAAAAAAAAAAATGAATAACCCGGAGCAGGAGCAGAAGGAGCTGTTAACATTTATTTACTTCTTTCTTTCTTTATTTATTTATCTTTCTGTTTATCTGTCTATTTATCTATCGTTTCATTTACTTACTTATTCACCCGTGTGTTCCTTTATTTGTGTGTTTATTCATTCATTCATCATTTATTCGTTATTTATTTATTTTTACTTATTCAGTTATTCATCTGTTTATTTAATTGTTTTGCTCAATTTTTTAATGTTTGCCTGTTTATTTATTTATTTTCGTGTTATTCTTTAACAAATCGTTTTTGGCGATTTGAGGCAAAACACGCCTTTATTTCATTACGCATAGCAGCTATGCGCTTTAGTAGGGCTAGTTGTCTGGTGGAGGGAAATCAATTGTTTTCATTTTCACAGCTGTACAGAACATTAGATAATCAGGCACAATAACAGCCGTGAGTTAGACATTCTAACTTTCGTCCTATGTTTAATGCAATACTTATAAAAAGCTTACCAGAACAGTGTCTATGTTGTAAACTGATTACCGTGTATCAGTTTAGGTTGGGGGTGGGGTGGGGGGGGGGGGTCGATGGGATTCGTTGAATTAAATCCAATGACATACGTTAATGTTTTACACAGGGAGTTATTTTTGCACAGTGTTGATACCAGCACTGATATATGCATATGGATTTAAACGTCGCTTCGACGTGGCATTGCTGTACTGTAGCCGAGACATTTCAATTCATCACAAGTGTATGCCATACTGTGTGGTTTGACGTGACACTGATGTCACCCGAGAAAAATGATGCTGAGAGTTCTTTTGAACAGGCTCAAAGCGATAGTTTCAAAAATAAATGGCAGAAAAATAAGCATGGTTCTCACCAAAAAGCAGTGTAACAGAACAAAATCTTCAACGTCAGACTCTTAACAATCTTCAACATTTGAATCCTCACAGAAAGGTACCTACAGCACCAACGTGAGCTGTACCATAATTTCATCGACTTTAACAAACCATTTAATGTTGCTCTGGGGTTATTTGATCTTGTTCGGGCTTGATTTGATTTGTGTGGGTCTGGTTTGCTTTAGGTTTGGTTCTATTTTCTTTGTTTCGATTTCAAAAGATTTGAATCGATTTCATTTTTACAGTTAACTTTCATCTCATCTAATTCGGTGGAGGGGGGGGGGGGGGGGGGGGGGGGGGGGGGGGGGGGGGGGGGGGGGGTAATAATAACTAACAATGGCCATTTTTTTCAGATAGGTTACATGATTTTTGCTCTTTTTTATATTAGACAGATTGTAGCTTTTCTGCCTTTACTAATAAAACGCTTAAACTTATCTGTTGTGTTCTGTTATTGAAATGTGTTAGAAGTATACTAGTAACTGTGTAAGTGGGATCCACAGGATCCACCTGGCCTCCGTACACTCGTGTATTGGCCATCACACACACACACACACACAGAGAGTTACAGACAACCTACCGACCCTTCCTTCCCACCCCCCACCCCCATCCCACCCACAACCCATCTCCCTGGTGTTTTTTGTTTGTTTGTTTGTTTTTTGTTTTTTTTTTTTTGTTTGTTTTTTTTTGTTTGTTGTTGTTTTTGGGGGGCTGTGGAATGGGAGATGTTACCTAACCACATGTCTTTAGCGGACAGTCTGACGGACAATCTGAAAAAAAATATGCATGAAACATATGTGGAATGTTAATGGGTGCCCAATAACGGCAACAGAAGAGGCCATAAACAATGACGTACTTTTATCAATTTTTTTCACAGTACACGTTCATTGATTCACAGATTAAGAAACAGTCGGATGCGTAAAACGTGCATAGCCGTTTGGGGATGACTGAAAGCAGCCAATTCTGGTAGATATTGGTTTTTGACTGGCTATGGGAGAGCCAAAAAAATACAGAAGTGAAGTACATGCGAGCTATTCATTAAACACGTCGACAGTTACATGCATAAAAAAACATGATGTGGCTGTTCAGCAAATGCCCCACAGCAGTTCATATTCAACTTTGGCACATACAGGTCTAAAATGACTATAGGAGATGCAACAAATGGTGGTACTATGTATGGCCTAGCTGTAAAACACACAGACGCACACGCTCACAAAGACTGCTTTGATATGTAACCAATGCATAAGATGTTAGAAACGATGCCCCAAACATGACATAATCAATGTCGATTATTGATCTCAAAATGTGAACGAGAGATTAAGCTCTAATTGAGCTTAAGCTTCACTGTGTATGACCCCTTCATCAAATACTTCAGTGTACACGTGGATAACAACCTGGTGTATGCCTGAAGTAAAAATGTCTGCTGTTTTCTATTGTGTGGCTGCAAATCATATGATACACTGAAAATGAGACAAAGAGATCGAACTCTCTACCCAGACTTAGCCATCCAGATTAGGATCAACGCTTGTCAGGAACTGTGCCTAAGTTCTTGGTTGTTTCGGTATGTGCCTGTCTATGAAAAGAAAACGTCAACAGAAAATGTAAATCATTAAGCCAGTGACCGCAAAGAGAAGAATGTTTAGGTCTTGTAATGACTAATTCCCCCCCCCCCCCCCCCCCCATGTGCTGTGACCCACCTAGTCATGGAAAGCGTGCTGTTAACTGGACTTACTAAATGAAGTGAGCGAGTAAACATGGAGGATGGTCAGTTGCTTCAAAGAACAGACTGGACAGTGTCGTCGTACGTCGAGGCCTTGTAAGGGTGCATGCCTCGTCGGTGTGTGTGTGTGTGTGTGTGTGTGTGTGTGTCTTTTTGTTGTTTGTTTGTTTGTTTGTTTTAATACTGGGGGTGTCATCGCTAAATCTCACACCACGACTGGCTAATTATGACAAGCATAATAAATCTCCAGGTAGGTTGCTCTGAAATGAAACGAAGAGAGCACACACACACACACACACACACACACACAGACAGAGAGAGAGAGAGAGAGAGAGAGAGAGAGAGAGAGAGAGAGAGAGAGAGAGAGAGAGAGATACTAATTCTGAAAATACAGGCTTTGTTGAGCAGTTTTAACACGAAGATGAATATATGTTGTCTTTTCTTTTTTAGGAACTTATCCCAGTCGAAACTGTTTTTTAAACTCAGAGACACAGGCACTGAATAAATGTATTGAATTCGACACGACTTCGCGGTGATGATGATAATCTTTGTGGCATTATTAAGTCCAACCTGAAGAAATACCAACCGCTTCATTGATCCTCGAGGACCGGTGCATTTCTGTATTCTCAAGGGGGGTTTTATGCCATCGGTTTGGTGCCAATTTCAGTCTTGTAAAATCAAATGCCAGTCCGTGAGGACCTTGTTATACTGTATTGAAGACGTGTATGTTTGTTTGTATGGTGTAGCTCTTGGCGGTGTGTCTATACATTTACAACCGAGAACGGTGATAAGAAAACCGGTTGGCTGTCCTACTTCAGAAGGCATGACCTTAACCGTAATCCAAATCCTAATCAGACCCAAACCTAACCCAATCCGAGCTCTTGCTTAATCCCAAATGCAAAAGAAACACACACACACACACACACACACACACTCGCAGGTACACACATAAGCACACACGCACACACACACACTTCGAAGCCAAATATGGCGTTTGCAGTGTAAAGGGAGTGGAGTTGTCTTCTCTTTCCCCCATCAATAAAGGAAAGAACTTCCACCAAAACAGTCAGTTTGATGGCGGGCACCACACGGAAGAGGAAGAATTATGAAAAGACAGAAGAGATTCAAGGCAAACTGTCAACAATCCAGTCTCTGGTTCACTTTGTTTCCGTTTATTTTCAGTCCTGTATAAACACAAGACAAATATTTCTTCAACGTTTAAAGGTCAGGGGAAAATCTGTAATTATACATGTTTTTTTTTTTAATCTTTGGCTGATCTTCTCTGTACTGGAAACAAAACGTTCCCCAAGTAAAAATTTTGCAGGTTTGAAATTAAGTAATCGGCTTGAAATTAAAACAAACTCTAAGGACTAAGAACAAAGGCTGTACATGAAATTAAGCGGTTATTGAAACTGTGCAAAAAGAAACTATACTTTTTTTCCCAATCAGTCAGAAATGGTTAAATATAAGATCACTAGCGTACACCTTCATTCTCGAAGCCAAGAGATGATAACCTGCTGAGAGAAAAGAGGCGAAATTCAATGGGCTTCTTTCCACGGTGGAGGTTGCCGCCACTGAGCTAGGATTTAACCAATGAAAGAGCCTCTGCAGCTGGCACATCCGAGAAATTTGAAACTATCTGCATACTGAAATTATCCAGTATTTGTACACCGCTGTTTTCACTGTAATTATACACAACAAGCTGCAACAAAGCAGCTAATTAAGGTCTTGTCATTCTTAATGGATAATAAACATATGAAGAGCAGTAAGCATATCAGCCATTTCACTCCATGTTCCATTTCCAGGTTAAAACAATTGTAAAAAATCAAAAACAAAACAGTAGTGACACTTGCACACACACACACACACACACACACACACACACACACACACACACACTCATGCATGCACTTACACACACACACACACACACACACACACACACACACACACACACACACACACTAAAAACACAAACTGTACCACCAAAATACAAAAAAAAGACCATACTAGCAACAGACAAAGCAGTTTACTGTTTCAATACTTAGGTCACACACACACACACACACACACACACACACACACACACACACACGCACACACACACACACACACACACTGGCATATCTTGAAAAAATGCTTTGGAAATCAAAGGTGAATGAATATGACATTAAAGCTGAAATGCAGTGAGGAAAAGTCGCAACAGACTAAAACAAAAAGAAGAAGAAAAAAAATTGTAAATTAAAATAAAACAGAGTAAAAGAAAAGAGAGCATTACTGACGTAAGTTTTACCACTAGAAAGTAGGAAGAAAATGGATTCAAAAAGAGCCCTCAGCAAATCCCATGGGGGAAGGGGGGAGGAGCATGAGCAGGAGGGGGTGGGAGTATTGAGAGAGGGGTGGGGATAACTTTTGCACCTCCTCCTTCCTTCTCCAGCCTAAGCCTACCCCCTCCCCTACACCCATTCCTCCACCAAACCAAAAAAAAAAAATCCCTCTGCCCCCCCAAATCCCACCTCCGTCTCCTTGCCCCTCCTTCTCTCCCTCTCTGTGATTTTCCTCTTCTCCACACTCTGCATCTCTCCCCCATCCCTGCCCCCCTCCCTGGATGAACTGATCGAATCCTGACACAATCTGTTGCTTTCTTCTTCAATTAATGACACCAAGCTATGTAGGGCTACTTCACGTGACATGAAACGCAGCAGCTTACATAAAGCACCTGGCAATTTTTCCCACAGCATGTCTTTAAAGCACCACTCCACAAAGCAAATAATAATAATGATAATAATAATAATAATAATAATAAAATAAAGAAGAAAAAACGAAAGGCAAAGAAAAGAAGAAACACACACACACACACACACACACACACACACACACACACACACACACACATGCTGGAAAGAAAACCTTCAAATTCATTTGTAAATTTCGATGTCATTCTATCCCAGCCCAGCCCAACATGCAAGTCCCTTTCAGAGCTGCCACAATTCAGACAAGAAAATCTTATCACAGAACACTACACAAAAAAAAACCCTTCACTTTACAAACATTACATCTATGGACACCAATTCAACACTGATTTGAAAATAAAATTAGTATCAAAAATATTTTTTGAAAAAAGAATTTAAGAGGAAGTCATCAAAACAAAAATGCTTCCTCCAAAAACGACGAAAAGCGCGATATTGGTAAACAGATAACTGCAAAATGGACACCGAGCACCCACTCTCTGGGGTTCCTCTGTTGTCCGAAGCAAGAGGCCGTCAATACCATCCGACGCAATAGGCCAGTAGTCTGTGTTCTGATGTCATTCCAGCTCCTGTGTACGATCTGGAGATCACACTGAATGGTCCACTCAAGATAGTTTAAGGTCTGACATCAAGTTACCGGATCATAACAGATAATTTGATGACTTATCAATTAAAAAAAAAAAAGAAAAGAAAGAAAGAACGAAAGAAATTGTGAAATCTTAAAATCAGGAAAGATGATTAGGTCTGAAAGATAAAAAAAAAAGGGGGGGGGGGGAGGGTGACCTTAAAGAGAGATAACTAGGGGGGAGGGGGGCAGAGCTAAAGTGGGTAACAGAAAAGGGGAAAAATAACGAGCAAAAAAAAATATCCAGAAGGAGGAGAAACTAAGTGAAAGATCCTCCTCTCCCCACCCCCATGCATCAGGTGTGGTGGGGAGAAGGGAAGAAGAGGGTGGTGAGTAGGTGGAAGGGGACAGAAATCCATTGCACATTGATTTTCTACACCCTTTTTTCTAACTATTGGGATGAAATATTTTACCTCAAAAAAGAAAATAATGGATGTGATCACCCATCTTTTCTCATTCTTTTCGAAATCGGGGGAAACAAAATTTCTAGGCATTTGAATCCAGAATTTGTAGAAGCCACCGCACCGACTTTCTTCCGTGATGCCATCACTGTTTCTGTTAGTGCCAGAGCAGCCCTTATAAAGCAAACATACTTGGTGCCACTCCCAGTCTTATACACGGCAACAACAACCGTGAGTGGGCCTTTTTCTGCCCACCACTTTGGTGAAGCTTTTCTGCGTGGTTCCAGACATCCCACTGGACCCTGATACATACTAAGTTCTGGGAAGGACTTGATTGGGACCCGAAATCTCATTTTAAAAAAATGCTGCAGATGGGAATCGTACCGACGACCTCCAAGCCCGCAATCCTGCCACACTCACCACAGCTCTACAACAGTTATGTGTGTACAGTGAATTTGATGTTTTCAGATGCTGCAAGTGATGAGAAACCCACATTCAGCAGGACAATGTGCACTGACGTGAGCTTCCAGTCCATCCCAGTATGGACATGAAATGAAATGTTACATTGAATAGGAAGACGTAAATAATCAATAGCAATAAAGGGAGGCAACTGTTGCTTCTTTGGTTATAATGTTTTCCTCGGTGGAAACAGACGTAAATAGTGAATAACAATTAAGGGAAGCAACTATTGCTTCCTTGGTGAAAGTTTCTTGCCCATAGCTCCAAACTGATGCTGCACCTTAGTCGAGTCATTGCTATTCAAGCCAGATGTCAAAGGTCAAGGTAGCATAACACAAAAGCACACATTTGATTACGAGAATTTGCGTCATGTTACAGAGCGCCGCTCCCTGTAAAGAATTACCAGTGTGTGATGCATAGTTAGAAAATGTGTTAACGCTGAAAGCAAATTAACAGATCAACAAAGGCAACATGATTTCACAACAAGGTTTAAAACAAAACAAAATGGGCAAGGAAACAAAATAATGATATTCAGGAGAGAGACAGAAAAAAAAAGGCAGGGGAAAAAGGTGTGCATGCATGTATTTTTAAGACATTTCAAAGCAACACAGCTTCGAATATCATTTTTAAGACATCTCACAGCAACACAGCTTTGAATATCATTTTTTTTTTTTTTTTTTTTTTTTTTTTTTGCTGTCCCAACCTCTGCGCCACCTCAGAGGCAGTGCACCCACGCCACTCATTCCGACACCCTGTCCACAGCCACGGCCCGGTCGGCCCCGCCGCAGCCCCCGGCACCGGCAATCCACAGGCAGCAGTCAATGTCAAGTCGTCAAGAGGCAACCCACCGGAGGAGACACTGCACTGCTGCCGAGTCACTTCAGTGGTGTTCAGTGGCGCCTGTTCTGATCTAACATACGCAGGACACCACCTACTAAGCCCCCTACTGATGACAATAATGCTTAGTCGCGGAGCCCGCGTGAGTGAGCTCTCCCTCCGGAGGGCGCCACCACGTCCGTCCAACGACAGCCCCCATGGACTCGCCGATACCGGTGACCCCGACGGAACCAAACCAAGCCACAGACGCGGAAAGGACATCGAAACTGAGATCACCATGAGAGCAGGGCATGAAGGGCCACAGAATTTGAGACATTTTTATGCTGATCGATGAGAATGAGGATGATTATGATGATGCTACGGATTTCCATTTCGGTCTGAGACTACATGACAGGGCTGTACTCTACGCTTCCTTTCATAATATATCCCGGCGTCAACCAGGCCCGAGAGATACAGACACCTGCAGTGTTGGTCAGGAAATTTGAGCAACACTCTCAGAAACGCATCCATTAAGTGGATGAAACTCGACTGTGTGGTCCCAATCTTCCCAACTGAGTCCGCAGCAAACTCAACTCTGGGTAGGAGCCGGTCGGGGCAGAAAAACCCACATGACTTCTGATGGGATTCGAACCCACGACCTCCCAGCCGGGAGTCCGCGACGCTATTGAATATCATTTTTAAGACATTTCACAGCAACACGGTTTCGAATATTATTTTTAAGACATTTCACAACAAATCAGCTTTGAATCAGAACAGATGCATACTATCTTAGTTAATATTCTAATGCAACGATTGAACAGTATCAACTTCAGTCTAACATTTGGATTTTGAGATACATCACAAGAGACATGTTGTTGTTTTTTTTTTCAGACACAAAAATTAAGATTTAGAAAAAAAAAACAACAAGCACACACACACACACACACACACACACACACACAGAGTGTAAGAACATTCTTTAGTAAAATATTGATAAAATCTGTACATACATGGCTCTCTGCAGAGGCAGCAGTTAAACCTTCTCATCAAATATCAATAGACCCGAATACATGGTTCTTTCAAGTATTAAATTCATGACAACAAAATCACAAGTTAATAATACAACAAAACTCTAACAAACAAAACAAAATGCATGACTAAATTCAGCACAAAACTGAATAGGAAAATCATCGCCAGAAAAATAATAACAATAATCATTATCAGCAGCAGCATTACTTAGTTAAAGCAAAAATAATGCACCCTACATTACCTGGTGTAATGATATCCTACTTTTGCTGCTTCTGTAATAAACCATCATCATCATCATCTCTAAATCATGTTTAGGGTTTGATGGTGACTCAGAGGTTTGAATTCATTTATTCAGCGTGCGCACACACACACACACACACACACACACACACACACACACATGCACACACACACTTAAGAGACAAGATACACTTTTTCTCAGTGTTTGATAAAATTCCCGTCTGGCTAACAGAGGTAATAGTCTTTCAACGGTTCATAGCAGTGATCTAGCTTTTACCCTCACCCAGCAAACCCACTGCAAGATCTTGCTGGGCAAATCGTACTTGTCCCGCTAACATTTTTCTTTCTAAGTGCTCAACTGCTTACTCTGCATTCACCGGAATCATGGACTTTTTACACTGGCCAGACTGTTGCATTCTTTTCCCTGAATTAACAGCAACAATGCGATGTATCACAGACTGCTGTATATATACTCTGTAATCATGCAAGTTACCTCTGCCAGTCTCCTTCATTTATTTTTCTGTGTGATCCTGCAGTTTATTCTTGCTAGTCTGTTGCGATTGTTATTCTTTATTCACACTGTTTTTTGGGTTGTTTTTTTTTTTTTTGCAGTTTTCACACAGTTTGCTGCATATTGTGTATTCACCATATGCCGTATTCATTATAACTATGCAATGTACCACTCAGCGCTTGTCTGCTGCAAATATTATTCTGTGTTCAAAAATAATCACGCAGTTTATCCATACTAATCTGCTGCATTCATTAATCTGCATTCAAAATAGTTCTATAGTTTACTCTGTATTCACAGTAATCATGTAGTTTACCCCTTCTACACTGCTGCATTCTTTACTCTGCATTCACAATAATCATGCAGTTTACCCCTTTTAATCTGCTGCCTTTTTTCACTCTGTATTCAGAATGAATACACTGTTTATCCCTTCTTAGTCTACCATATTCTTTACTCTGTACTCCCAATGATCATACACTTTACGCTTGACTGCTGTGCTCATTACTCTGTGTTCATGATAATTATGCAGTTTAATCCTGTTAGTCTGCTGGATTCTTTTCACCATATTCAAATAACTTCCTGTGTATTCCAGGTTTAGTTGTAACATGATATTCCCTATGTTCAAGAAAAAGAATTACATGTATCAGTTGTAATACGATATTCCCATGTTCAGGACAAAGAATTACATTATATCTTTATGTGAGAACAATGGAGTAAAAACAATATATATGGCAACATAGAAACATTATATAGTAAAGGTGATATGAACTGCAATATAAACGCACACACACACACACACACACACACACACACACACACACACACATATGTGTGTGTGTGTGTGTGTGTGTGTGTGTGTGTGTGTGTGTGTGTGTGTGTGTGTGTGTGTGTGTATTATATATATATATAACAACACCAGGAGTTATACGTTAGTGAGTCTCCTCCCCATTGGAGAGTGTCTCCAACTTGGAGACTATAAGCTTGCTGAAGACTCATTTGAGAAGCATTTATTATTCCCTACTCACCCTCTCAAACACATACTGTTAGGCAGATTTACTGCCACTGCAGATATGAATGCTTATCTCCCCCTATTTCTTCACTCTAAGACATAAGAGCAAGTTTTGTTTTAAAATTGAATATTTCTTACAGTCTTTGCAACACCAAGCAGCTCTGTAAGTTGCTGGAATGGTGCTCTCGGTTACTTACCCTTGGAATTTATTAGTCAATTATAGTTTAGTCCCTTACGGATTCATTCCAAGAACTGGCCCTCAGCACTTGTTGCTTAAGAGGTTATCTTTTTATATTTTCTACTTTTCACTAGAAAATGTAGCTTGTTTTGCTCTTTCATGTTTTTCTTTGCTTCTTAGGTGGCACCTTTGGTTGGTTTTTTGAAAACTCAACAAACATACTATGGTATTGAGCACAAGCCTTATTCTGGGATAGCATTCTTCTTAAAACCGAAAAGGCAGAGGAGATAAGTTACCACTTTCTGCAGTCACTGAGGAAAAACAATCAGGTTATAATATATATATATATTTCGCTGGGTGCTGTTGGATTCTTTTTCGATCCCTTAGCAGTCGGAACACCACAGAATTATGGACTGTGGTGTGTCTCTAACACCATGAGCACAGACACAATCAGCCGTGTCTCCCTGATGAGTCCGATCCAGCGGACGAAAGGCCTCGGAGCAGGTGATACATATAGATCTGTCTTTGAGAGGGATTGTGATAGTTTCCTCATGCAGCTAGTGAAGGGTTTTAGTATTCATGAATACATTTTCCAATTTACTTCACCTTCAAATTTTTTTTTTTTCCTCTCAATTTCAAATCTTTGCCAAGTCATTATTATAATGATGGAAGAATTGTTAACCTGCACTTGTTTTCCCCCACTACTTAATTGTTCAGCATTATATATATATATAACTAAACAATGTCATTGTTCATGCCTGTTTCATCCACTTCATTTTCTTTTCAAATTTTCAGCTTTTTGAGCATTCATCAGGAACCTTCTCCTGTGCACAAGTCACTTTCTCAAAACATTTCACTGACCGACACTAAGTAGATTCCTGATGAAGGCTTAAAAAGTCGAAAATTTCAAAAGAAAATTAAGTGGATGAAATGGGCATGTGGACTTCTTTATTTGTTTTTATTTTCCTATATGGAACTGTCCCTGCCCCTTCCACTGCTAGGTGTGGAGTCAGACAACTGATACGGTTTCCTGAAACCTATGTGTGTGTGTGTATACTCACATATATATATATATATATATATATATATATATATATGGCAATGTACCAACATATTATAAAGTTTATAATATGCATAGCAATGTGAAAACAATACAATAAAAATGAATATATTTATCACAAAGTGGAAGCAGCCAATAAAAGAAAAGGACATCTGTCATTATCTTAAACCCATGCTGTTTGTTGTAAGTTTACACACACACACACACACACACACACACACACACACACACTTGGAGTGCAGAATGACTGAAGCTGCTTTTAACGGGAAAAAAAACTCTCAGATAGGGTACAAAAAGAAAAGGGATAATTGAAAGCAAAATGTAAACAACTTAAAGGATTTAGATTTTGTTCCCAAGTTAAAAATCTCTATAACCGACAATATGCAAGTCTTACCAAATCATGTTTTTTCTATAAACAGCACACACATAGCCCAAACATTGTGTGGATATTCACAACCGGTTGTAAAAATAGTAGGAAAGGAGACTTTATACAAAATCTGTAGTGAACTACCATCAACCAATGGCTCCTTCTCTTAAACTCTGCATGTCTGTCCACCCATTTGAGTAGTATGTTTATTTCCAATTGCTTCTACATGCATTTCAGATCCAGAGTGTACACTTGGATAGCACATAGCACATTATCAGAGTCACAAAACTTTGTCAGTGAAGCTATCATGGGCGAGCCCACTGCCTAATGAGAAAACACCAAATGCATATTGTCTTATGAATTTTTCTTTTTTTTTAAAGTAGAAGTATGAGCAAGAAACTGGTAGCCACAAAGAAAAGTTTTACTCATCCACTTTTGAAATTTTCTTTCATCAGTTTTTTTTGTTTGTTTTTTTTTTTTTTTTTTCTTCAGTTGTTACTCATTTTTTCCTGTACAAAATTTTGCTTGAATATGCAAACAAAAATGTACAATTTCTCAATAACAATGCAAGCAAGCTGCATGCAGTATTAATCACTCTTCGAGTCACAGATTTATGGAGTAGACTTCAGGATCAAATTATAAGCAAAGGGGGAAAGGTCTACAGACTTTACATGATACAGTGTGACCATTTTTTTTTTCAGTATATACTGAAACCTATTGAGGGAAAAAAAAAAAAACCAAGATTTTTTATTGAATGAAACCCTTCATTTTCATTCTTACTGCAGTTGTAATCAAAACAACTTTTTCATGATTATGCCGGGTTTGAAATTCAGTCCGCAAATAATGCAAAGCAAAATGTTCATTCAGCAATATATATATATATATATATATATATATATATATATATATATATATATATATATATATATATATATATATATATATATATATATATACACACACACACACACACACACACACACACACACACACACACACACATACAGGGGGCCCATAGTCACATGGTTAGAACCACTTGTGGGGTCGAATGTGTTCAGCTTAAAAACCCTCTCAGTCCACCTAGAAGTAAACTAGTACCTGATTCAAATCAGGGACTGTTAAAGGCAGCAGAAGGGAGGGGACAGGCTGTACCTGCTATTATGCCGCCCCCATGACATTTTGAACCTCTGACAGTTTACAGTCCTAATTGTCATTACACTATGGGACATTAACCCTTTTAACATATTTAACCTTTGTTCATTTTTAAACACAACCACCACCTCAACCAAACTTTTCCATCCACAATTTATCTGTGGTTTTTTTTTTCCATTGTCAGGTCTACAAAATAGCACAGTAGTATTCAACATACTGCTTGCGGTCATGTTGTCCGTGCTGCCGTTGTTGACGTTGTTGTTCACACGATGCCGACAAAGGCAGAGATGACACAGAATCTGTGACCGAACTGTTTTGAATCATGAACAGATTGGAGGCATCATCAGTCTCATTCAGCTGGTGATGAAGTTCATCTACCATCTGTGCCATGGTGTTTAATTGTTGCTGCATGTTGAGCATCACACTGTCCTGAAGAGGAGTACCCTGCATGTTTCTTCTGGGCTCCCTCTGTTCTCTGGTGGTCTCAGATTGAACATCTGTATTTCTGTGTCTGTCCATCCTCCTCCTCTCTCCCCTCTGCATGTTTCTCTGTCTTCAAGCTTATAATACAATCTGTCCATCTGCTCATGTCTGTCTTCAAACTGATCCAGCCTATCCAGATCCTCTGGGCCAGTCTGTCTTCAAGATGACACAGCCTGTCCAAGACAGAATCTGGCTGAGCTCGGAGGCCTTCTTCCCTCTGGCGTTGTCTCACTCGTCTCTGCAGCCTGAAATGCCAGCGTCTTTCCAGTTCGGCTTGTGAAGACGAGCTGCTTAGCTCACTTTCACTTTCCTCCGCAGCTTGAACCACGTTTCGTGGCTGTCTTGTTCTCCTGGTGCACTTGCTGTGGACCTCTTCACGGAAGCGAAAATCTGACTGTCTCTCTGTAGACCGCCCCCTGTGGTACAAGGAAGTAGTAGTAGCGTTCATGTTTGGAATATCATATACTTCACATGTACACGGCTTTCCTCTGCTCTGATTTCTTGCGCACTGTACAGGGCCAGTGCTGTTCATGCCCCTTTCTGTGTGAGCTCAGAGACATATGGTGCCGATGCTGCTGCTGTGGCACACCCAGGCTGATGCACGGTGGCTAAGTCCATGGCACTGTGAGCTCCCTGACGTTCTTGAGGAGGAGACTGGGAACAGGACATCCTGCTCTCTAACTGTGATGTCAGTCGTTGCCCTCTTTCCTTTCGTTCTTTCTCCAGAGTGAGAGAGGAGGAGGAGGACCTCACTGAATTCAAAGAGTGACTGTCGGTGGAATCTGAGTGAGCGGCGGAATCGAAGGCATTCAGGACAGGTTCAACCTCTCTTAGCCTAAGAGGGTGAATGAAGCGGTGGTGGCTGGCTGTCACGTGCTGTCTCCCAACATTGTTCATGTGCTGACATCCAGTCAACAGCAGATGTTGGTCAACGGAGGAGGAAGACAAGGCATCAACATCACTGCCGTGAGATGACAGGTTGTCGACATCGCTGACCAAATAGGAGAGTGGGCTGACGTCACCAGCAGTCCCGCAGACTAGACTCCTCTGGCAAAGACTGCAACCATAAAGATCTGTGTCAAGTCCAGTGGTTGAGATCCTCTCTCTCTCTCTCTCTCTCTCTCTCTCTCTCTCTCTCTCTCTCTCTCTCTCTCTCAGCAATCGTGGAAGATACGTGATTTGTTTGACCCCATTCTAGGGGCTGATGGCCTGAAGAATTAAAAATTTGTTCTCTTCTCTCTCTCTCTCTCTCTCTCTCTCTCTCTCTCTCTCTCTCTCTCTCTCTCTCTCCGTCTCTCTCTCTCTCTCTATGTCTGTGTGTGTGTGTGTGTGTGTGTGTGTGTGTGTGTGTGTGTGTGTGTCTGTGTGTTTGTGTGTGCATGCATGCATGCGTGCTTGCTTGCATGCATGTGTGTGTGTGCATGTGTAAGTCACATGTTTAGGTCATGTTCACATTTCTATCTATGAACTGTAGGCTATGTATGTATATATGTGCGTATGTGTGTGTGTGTGTGTGTGTGTGTGTGCATGTGTGTGTGTGTAGGAAGGAATTCTGTTTTACATCTTGTCACACATATAGGTGATTGCAGACGTCTAAATAACATAGTGTTTACAAGTTTAGACTATTATCATAAAAGAAGAGAAGAGGACGATATGGTTATATAGAACAAAAATAAAGGATAGATGAATTATATGACAGTAACTATGAAAAATTAGACAAAAATAACTAAAGTAATCTAACTTATGATTATGATTATAAAATGTTCCTTAGTGGACTTACTATTATGATTATAAAATGTTCCTTAATGGACTTTCCAAAAGGTTTCTCGTTAATTTAACAAGAGAAACAACTGGCAACGAATCTAAAAAGTCAACACATTAACATGCCCAGTGTCAGCACTTGGTATAGCACCATTCAAAAAGGGTTTCGTTAGTTCACAATCAAAAATCACACATGCTGAACTGAAAGATCCCCACGACATACACACTTAACAGTCTGGCAATACTTGGTTCGTAGGGAATTACATAAAAGTCTAAAAAAGTCAGGCTTGAAACCGGTCGGCTAATCGACACAAAGTTTGACAGAGTTTGCTGACAAGGTTTTGATGAGGAACTGTATTGACTCCAGAAATACCTCACGATTATATGACTAATTTCCTTGTGTAACAACGGACAATCAACCTTAATACTACCTAATATATTTTTTGCTCCCTTTTTGCTGCTCTCTATCTGCTTGATCGTTAAAAACGAAGGAGGTGTGCGATGGAACCCAAGAAAACACAACATTAGTACCTTTCATGTAAAGACAGTGCAACATGTACTTAATCTCAAATAATAATTCCTCTCTCTGTGTATTTTCAAAACAATGCAAACTTTTTAATACTGACTGTGAATCAACACAAAACAGGATATTAAATATTGAGACTGGCACGGAAATTAAATAATTTAATGCTATCAGGACAGCAGCAAGTTCAGCTGTAAATATGGAATGACCCTTACCTGAATAATATGATTTTTCAGCTTTGAAATCTGGAATTACAAAGCCAGATCCTGCACTGCCATCATCAAGAACTGAGCCGTCAGTGTATACTTTCAAATAGTTGGTAAACTTTTCTTCCATGTCAATTTTGACAGATGCTGCTAACACATGTGGCAACATTGCTTTATTTAGATCAGAAGAAAAAATGTTAACTTTTACTTCCGTTAGTTCCCAAGGGGGTACCGGCGGAACCAGTACACGAGGCGCTACCTCGTGTGAGTTAATCTTTGATGAATTAAAAACGTCTGAAACATATGAATAAAGCGTCTCTAAATTTGAATTTTTCTGTGCATTTTTTTTTAAAATCAATGTCAGATCGTGTATTTAACTCTTCAAGGTCATCCACAGCAATCCGTCTCACAACATATTTTACAGAACTTCTTTTCTTTTCTTCATCAAGTGGCAAAAGGCCTGCTGTCTTATAAGCTTCAGAGGACTTAGTGTGCACAGGTACACCCAGGGCCAACTTTACAGCTTTACTGTCAATTCTTTGAAGTTTCTTTAAATGCGATCGCGGAGCAGAAAAGAATACTTCCTGTCCGTAAGTCAATCCTGATCGCGCAAGACTGGTTGCTAAATGCAACAAAACTTTGGGATCCTGTCCCCATGGAGAGTGACTGATAATTTTTAGAAAATTCAAACTTTTAACCGCTTTAGTAACAATCGAGTCAATATGTTTTTCTCCCAGTTTAGTTTTGGTGTAAGTAGGACACCTAAAAATTTTACTTCAAGTTTATAAAAAATTCCCGTCCTCCCAGAAAGAATGTAGGCAAGTTACTTGGGTTATATCCATTGTTAAAGAGAACCAAATGTGTCTTTTCAACAGAGAACTGAAAACCGTTCAAATGTATATAACTGTTTAATTATCCAGCTCATTCTGAAAGAGCTTCTGAATATAATAAATGTGATGTAAATTTGTTCTTTTCTTTAAAGATACATTAATCCATATTGCAATGTCATCAGCATATTGAGTTACCTTGGTATATGATGAAAAAACATGTATATAAGTCATACAGCATTATGTTGAATAACAATGGGTGTGTGTGTGTGTGTGTGTGTGTGTGTGTGTGTGTGTGTGTGTGTGTGTGTGTGTGTGTGAGTTGCACGGTTTAGGTCATGTTCATATTTTCTGTGTATGAATTGTAGGCTGGATCGTGTTCATGTAGCCTACTCATGCGTAAGCCACATGGCTTGGATAAGATCCACATACCTGTGTGTAAGTCGCATGGTTTTCATCCTGTCCATATCTGTGTGTGCCTCACACAGTTTGTTATTTGCCACACACATGTTCATTTATGCATGTGTGAAGGTCTAATGGTTTTGTGTGTGTGTGTGTGTGTGTGTGTGTGTGTGTGTGTGTGTGTGTGTGTGTGTGTGTGTGTGTGTGTGCGCATGCAAGCCTGCCTGCCTAAGTGCATGCGTGGGGGGGGGGGCAGAGATCCCACACCACAATCAGAAATAATACGCTATGTCTTTTCTTAATGTATTTTATGTGATTCCAAAGCATTTCATATGACTGTGCCACACCGTTCTACACTAAACCATACCTTATCAAGGCCATATCCTGTGCATGTTCAACCCATACCTGATCAACACCATAATACACAATCCTCACCAAATTATACCACACATCTCTGGTATCAAATGTACACCATTCTGTACTACACCCCACAAGGATCCAGAGAGTGTTGTACTACATCGTTGCACTGTATTATGTGGTAGTGTTTTATAATGGATAGCTTCACTGCAGATTTTTCTGGTGTCAAATGCAGGCCGTTCTCCTTCAGAACAGCAGACTGCTGTGGCACAGTGCCACCCAAGTACCGGTCTGTACCTGTCTGTGTCTGCTGACCTGCCACACATGGTGCTTCCTGAACAATATTGCGAGGGACAGCTCCTTTGCTGACATGGGTTCTTTTTTTGTGTGCTGACAACATGCTGAACAGGGATCCAGGTTTATCTTGTAAACTGACAGGTGGTACTTTGACCCACCATTCAACCTTTACGCCACAAGAGGTACCCAATTTCAGTATTTCCTGAACGCAAATACTGCTACAAACCACGGTTTAACCTCCACGCCACCGGGTGTATTCAGATTCATGATCTCCCAAATCAGTATACTATTACAGACTACCATTTAACCCTCACGCCACAGATTACCAATATTCAGTATTTTCCAAACTCAAATACTGTTACAGACCACCATTAACACTTACGCCACCAGATGTAGCAATATTCCGATTTTTTCCTAACTCAAATACTGTTACAGACCACCAATGAACCTTTACGGCAGCAGCTATACCAATAGTTGGTATTTCCCAAACCCAAATACTGTTACAGACCATCATCTAACCCTTACACCACCACATATACCCATATTCAGTATTTCCCAAACCAAGGCACTGTTACAGACCGCCATTTGACCCTTATGCTGCCAGATGTACTGAGATTTAGTGTCTCCCCAACTCAAAAGCTGTTAGCCATTTTACTTCATCCCTTTTTGAAGTTGTTCTCTCCCTTAAGTCAAATAAAGGGGAACAATTGTAGTAGTAAATCTGTGTGACAAGTTTTCTGTTCTTCCACCATCTTCCACGATCTGTTACAAAGCCTAACAGAATGGGGGCAGACACTGACATCAATGCTGGATCTTTCTGCGGCACTTGGACTACATTCAGCGCTGAAAAAACAGTTCAGGTCCAGTACGAAAGGGGAGACAAATAAAACCGCCATGATTAAGCTTTGAACTATAGACTCTATAATCTTTTAGTACGTTAACCACTACACAATTACTGCGCTAACTGTGAGAGAGATTAGAAACTAACCCCTGATACAAGAAATTCAGTATTGTATGACAGAAAGACCTGTTAAATATATCTATTGCTGTGTACTACAGTTCCTTCAGAGACCTGTGGACCCATATCTGTTGAAAAACACTGCAATTGCTGAATACACTAGCTGGCACACATCTAAGGATGTACACCACAATTCCAACATTGCCAAATCAAGTAAACATCTAACACACTACCTATATAATTCCTGCACAGACCAGTTCACCATGCATCTGCCACTGTGTACTACTATTCCTGGACGCGCTGGTTGTCATGCACCAATCAGCGTTTCACTTCAAAGAATTCACAGACTAATGCTTGGTCGACATACTGCTTATCACTGCATGCTATGGTAAACACACACACCGGCTGGTACAGCCAACAAAGCAAAGCTTTCACCTGGAGGGCACGCGGTGCTGGGAGGAGGACTGGCACTCTGAGAGGTGGGGTCTGGTATCTGTGGATCCTCCGTCAGCATGGGCGGCAGGTCCAGGGGAAGGCTCAGGTCGCTGGCAGAGGTGGCGTTGTGCGCCGTGTCCCGTGTCCTATCCTCCTGTCCAAGACAATGCAGGATGACTGTCAGTGTGTGTGTGTGCATGCATGCATGCATGTGTGAACATACGAGTTTGACACTGCTATCAACCACTGTGCAAATAACACTGTCAGTGTGTGGTCTCAGTCTGTGTTTGTACACTGAGTGTCCACATGACAATTTTACACAGCTATCAACCACTGTACAGTCAGTGTGCGGAAGATCCACCCAACAGGTGTGGAATTATTCTGGCATACAGATCAGTTCAGTGTCACCAAGGAAACATCACTGCATGCAGTCTAGTGGATAATTGCTACCCCACAGCTGCTAAGCCAATCAAATGAATTCAATGCTACAAGCATCTCTGGCTGAAGTCAAACACAGCTGCAACAGGGTAAAAACATATCTATCTGGTGGAAGAAATCATCACTTTTTCTTCTACAAAGGCTACCCTACTCTGGGCTAGTGAATCAGTCTTTTCTGAGCTACAGGGAATTTTCTGAATACAAAGTTACCATTTTATGTATAGCTAGGAATCATTTACATTTCAAGAGATGCTTCTGGTGATGGTGTAATTCTTTATAGCAGTATTTACATTAATTTGTGAAGAGTAACTCATGCTATTTTGATTTACTTGTTTTAACTTCTTTGTTTGTTGTCGACTGAAAACTTCTTTGTTTTTGTCGACTGAAAAACAGTGATGTTTGACAGCACTTAAAATACCTCTTGCTCCCTATTTCATAAGATGAATAATACATTCATTACGAATTATCCTAATATTCATGATATGGGCAAGTACAACATTTTTTTTTTTCAATGAAGCATCTCTTGCCTTTCATGTATGTGCTTTAGGACATAAATGACAGATAGAAACTTTACATGAAACATGAGGGCTGAGGGGAGGGAGTCATGGTGGAGAGGGAGAGCACGGACCAAGGGGAATAATACCAGTTCAACAACAGCTGGTTTCAGTAGCGTGGAAGATGAATTTTCATCCAAGGTCTGCGCTGGTCCCCGGTTGGTCAAAAACACCTGTAAATCAAGGTAAAGGCATACACCTTTGTATCAAACATAGGATGGTGGTAATGGCTGGTCAAACAAATGTGAATAATTATAACAATATACGCGCTTTTGTGTTATGTACAGAATAATGTTGAGGGTTGGACATAGCATCAATATGTCAACCAAACAAAGATAAACATATAGGATGATGATGAGTGTTGGTCTCAGCATCTCTTTATCAACATAAAGATGCACACATCTGAGTTACATATAAAACGGTTTTGAGGACTGGTCACAACATCTGTGTGTTAACATTAAGATATACATCTTTGTGATAATCACAGAATGGTGTAGAGAGATGCACAAACTCTACGTATCATCAACATGAAAATGTGAATAGGCGTTTGTATTAAGCACAAGATGGAGTTGTGGGTTGGTCACAACATCTGTGTTTCAACAATAACATATATACATTTGTATCAATCACAGGATGGAGTCAAGGGTTGGTCAGAACCCCCGATGTATCAATATAATGATAGACACAGTCGTGTTAAGCACAGAATAGTGCAAAATGACCTGCCATATATATCAGATTTGCTAGAATCCATGAGGACAGATAATTTTGTAATGAATCTTTTCTCTACCCTGAATTTAATCATGACAAACTAAATCAGCTGGGTCATTTAGAGCTCAAACAGTTCACACTAATCACAATTTTCTTTTACTTAACCCATGGAGGTCGTAGGTTTAAACCCTAACAAAATCTACAGGTTCTAAGAATTCCCTGTTGGGTTCTTCAGTTCCAAACAGGCTCCATCTAGCTCCCACCACATCTGAGTGTATGACAGATCAAACATCAGTTGAGAATATTATGACCAGTGCCAATCAGACAGCAAACTGAGACTGTTGCTCATGTTTCCTGATTTATATCACATATGTCTGAACATCCCTCGGTTCCTGTCTAATTGCACAATAGAAGTGAAGCTGAAATCTAAAACAGGTCATGAAAGAGCTTACTGAACGAGCGTCATGTACGAAACGCAGTCTCAGGCAAACTAGAATTCAACTTCGTCTTCGTCATCATCACCACCACCATCCCTATGATCCTGCTTATTAAAAGTCTTTAAATTTGTAGCTACTCAAGCTTTACCCTAATCAGGCGTCTTTAACATGGGACACAGACAACTCTGACACTGCATTACCACAAAATTGGGGGCATGAGTCTGGGTGATCTCCCTTTGTTTCAGCCCTGCTTCAGCTCTCTCTTTCTCTGTGTATGATTTCTGACGTACTTCACTGACTTAGTGAATGCATCAAAGACATACAATAAATTTCTCTGCTACTGAACCTTGTCCTTGTTCATCGTTGCTTGTACACTAGCTGTGATTGCAGTGTATTTACAAGGAAGGTGTTTCTTGGTAAGTTAAAACAGATCTGTGGTTATGTGCGCATGTTCCATCACAACAGGCACCACCCAGCCCACCAAGTGACTCAACAACAGGGCAGGGTCTTCTCTTTGGGGTGGCTGCATAAAGGCTAAACGATAAGTTTTCCTATGGAACAGCAGAGCAAGGATCCTGGGTGTGGCTCTGTTTGGGGGAGTTGTAATGCGCAGTGAGGGAGTAATGCCACTAAAGAGCAGTATAGAACTGAGCTCAGCTACCTGCTTGTTCTAGTTCTTCATCGAATACTTTTGCAATGAGTTAATGACACTAAAAGACAGTATTGAACTGAGATCAAATACTTTTGCAATGAGTTAATGACACTAAAAGACAGTATTGAACTGAGCTCAGCTACCTGCCTGTTCTAATTCTTCATCGAATCCTTCTGCAATGAGTTAATGACACTAAAAGACAGTATACAACTGAGCTGAGCTACCTGCTTGTTCTACTTCTTTATTGCATACTTTTGCAGTGAGTTAATGACACTAAAACACAGTATACAACTGAGCTCAGCTACCTGCTTGTTCTAATTCTTCATCAAATACTTTTGCAATAAGTTAATGACACTAAAAAACAGTATACAACTGAGCTGAGCTACCTGCTTGTTCTAATTCTTTATCAAATACTTTTGTAATGAGTTAATGACACTAAAAGACAGTATAGAACTCAGCTCAACTGCTTGTTCTAATTCTTTATCGAATACTTTTGCAATGAGTTAATGACACTAAAAGACAGTATAGAACTGAGCTCAAGTACCTGCTTGTTCTAATTCTTCATCGAATACTTTTGCAATGAGTTAATAACACTAAAAGACAGTATACAACTGAGCTTAGCTACCTGCTTGTACTAATTCTTCATCAAATACTTTTGCAATTTTATGACACTAAAAGACAGTATAGAACTGAGCTCAGTTACCTACTTGTTCTACTTCTTTATCAAATACTTTATCAATGAGTATGTCAAGAAAAACAGTCAATTATTTACCTTTTGTGGACAGAAGAGGAAATTCGTGGTCGCCCAACTGATGAAAAGTGTGTCCCGTCCAATCCCGTGTCACTTGTGGGTCAGTTTGTGTGGAGGATAGTCTGAATCCTTGTACCACTTGGAGAGACTGGTCGTCATCTGTGTTTCCCTGCTCTGCTTCTGTTTCTCCAGGCCTCTGCCTTGTCAGTGTCTCTGAGATGTCTGTCTGTGCCTCTCCTGTCCGTAGCTGTGTTCCCGTAGTCTGTTGTTCCCTGTTGAGCTGGTGCGTAATACAGGTCTGTGTCTGTTTCTCTACCCTTCTGTCTGTGTTCTCTTCTCTTGGGACTGTCTTCACTTCTGCTGTGTCTTCTGGTTGAACCTTTTCTCCCTCTGTCTGTTGCTCTGTGCCTTGTTTTTGATCCGTTTGCAGCTGTCTGTTAGCTGTTCTTTCCTTCGTGTCTTCTTTCTGCAGCTCATCTGTTTGCTGTCTGTCTCGTGACTCAAGTCTAGATTGCGTTGTTTCAATTTCAACGTTGAAGATGTGTTCCACTCTTTGCATGTCACTGTGGTGAGCGCTGATGACCACAGCTCCCTGCTGCACCTGCCAGTCACACAAAATACCTTCCCTGTCCAGCTGATTCTGGACACGTTCTCTGCTGGCCGGCAGCTGCAGCTTGCGTGTCGAGGCTGCTGTTAATACAGTCATCTTCTGTGAGTATTCTGCCATGTATTTCAACAAAATGCTGACATGTTTGTCCACCACATGAAACGGGCATGGACGGACACAGTTCTGTTCTCAGAGTCTACCGATATATTCTGCTGAAGGCATCTGGGAAGTTGATTCCTGGCTCTAGCTGTTTTCAGGACATTGACCTGCCAAGGCTGTAGATTTGTGATGGTCTCTCCTTCACAGCATGCTTGCTCAACTCACGATGGGATTCCATCAGATTCTGGTGAAAAAACTCAAGCACACAGCTTTGCAAGTGCTGCCAATATTTGATTCTGTGTCACATACAATGATCTTGTCTTGCTCTACCTCAAACAACGGGGCAATATCATCTTTTTCAGATCTTTGTAAATCATCCAGAAAGTCTTTCAGTGTGTTGGACTGCAGCAGTGGAATTTGGCTTTTGTCAACGGTGAGTTCTACTGTCTGGAAACATGACTGAAATACCTTCAGCACTGTCTGGAGATCGACCTGGGAGCAATGACTGAGACAGCTTTGTTGCTATGTTTTGGGGCTTTGGGTCCTGAATGATGTAGGGAATGGGACACCACGTGCATGGGCAGGACTGAGATCCCAGATACAAACCACCTGTTGACAGTCCAGCGACTTCTGCAGCCAGCGTTGGGCGCCTTGGGTCTCCAGCATTTTGGCCTGCAGTTCAGTAATCCAAGTGACATCCAGGGACAGGTTCTTGCTGTAGGTGGAGACGAGTTGCGCCGCTTTCTTTCGCTGCATCAGCCGCACCACGGATCTTCATGGCTTTCCTGGCAGGAGGGAAGCTAGTCTGAAGTTCTGGGTATTCGGTCTTCAGCCTCTTCAGGAACACTCTATTTCGGACAATAGTGTAATTGATGTAGGTTCCAAAGTGAAGAAAAATATCTTCATGACAATTGTCCAGACTCGTGGCGGACAAATCCTGGGTACCTGCAACACTGCCTCTGTCTAGGCATCTGTCTCTAATGGAACATCGTTCTGCCGGCAAGTCTCCTTCGAATGGATGCAGTAGCTGGATCAGGCTGTTGACAATGAAGAGCTCCCACTCCATCTGTCCATAGAGATATTCTGTCGCCACGAGCATGATAGCAATCTTGCCCTTTCTCCCATACTTCACAGACACTGTGTCACCAAAGAGATCAACAATCATCTGAACAAGCTTGTCTTCCCACTGTTTGTCACCTGTGATGGTGTTCATGACCTCCTCACCCACAGTGACCTCAACATGGTGCTCTGTGACGGTCACGTGGCACCCGTAGACATCAGGAAACACCAGGTCCACCTGCACGCCATGCCTGTTTATTGTGTGCTCTTCCACCTGGAAAGGCTTCAGCAGGCCTGCCACAGAAAACAATCACCAAGTCAGATATAGGGTGAAAATACTAAACTCCCCCCCCCCCCAAAAAAAAAACACACACACATAAAAAAAACAGGTGCCAAGGTGATGCATTTTCAAAGCTGACATCAGTGTCCTACACTTTGATTTCTTTAAAATGAGGCTTAACACAGAAAACTACTAAAAGCAAATGATAATCTACCTCACAGCCCTAACAGAACTGAACTGACCTACGATATGACCAACTTTTGTAGGACCTATCAGCCTCTGCCAGTTGCTATCCACAGCTGTTCAACGAGCCTGGGCTTATATGATGGGGACTGGAACTGCACAGGTGAGTGTCATCCAGTTCAGCAGTTAAGGGATGGACCTCTGAGAATGCTGTTGAAATTTCATGACTAACACAGCGGATGCCTGTATCTCCTAAGGTGGCTGATGTCAGGATGTATCATGAAAGGAAGCATAAAGTACAATATTGTAATAATCTGATGCAGCTTCAGTCCAGACTGGACCTCTACTCATCATCCTCATCCTCATCGATCTTCACAACAAAAATTACAGTTCTGTGGCCATTCATACCTTGATGTCATGATGACCGCAGTTTTCTTCTCCCTCTCCCTGTGTATGTAGAGTTAATGTCAAAATCTTCAGTATCAGTCAGTTCATGGGCAGACGGAACAGACATGGGTGGTGATCCTTCTCTGTAGAAGGATGCTCACACACACTGGTGCTATGACTGGGCAGTTATCATCATCTTTACAGGACATAGTCATCGACATCCTCAAACGCTTGATCAGAACAGGCAGTACTTGAGCATCACCACAATGACTCGCTGAGCAATGCAGTGTCCCCTCTGGTGGGATGCATCTTGAAGACCTGATATTTTCTTACGGACTGCTGGCGCTGGTTGCAGGTTTTGCAAGAGACTGGAGAAGGGTGGACTGGTGTGGGACCCAGATTCCACAGCATGGGATTAATGCCACAGTGAGGGGACAGAATCCTAATGGCTGTAAGGTCTGTGAACCGTGAGAGGTTCACCATGTGCAGGGCCAGACAGTATGAAAGCCAGAGCCCATCCCCCTCCTTCCTCCCTCTGAAGATGCCTTGACCTAAATCAGATTTAGGTGGATGGAGAGTGTTTTCAAAGCTGTACACATCTGACCCCACAAAAGATTCAAATTCATGACCATCAGCTACCTAAGCAAATGCTCTAACAATTCGACTGCAGGCCCCTTTGTGATCGTAACTGATCCAGGAAAAAAGTACCAAATGTTTCCTTCCACAAGAAAGACGTTCATGCCAGCTAAATATATGTCTACATCCTAATGCATTTTATGTTTTTAACCAATGCTCTGAATACCAGCCATTCAACTAACAAGACCACATTCTATCACCCCAACCCCTTTCCATTTTTGATATGTTGAAAACGCTAAGAAAGTGCTTTGCTGAAAAGTAAAAGCTTCTCTTTTTACACTAGCATTTCTGCCAGTGAAATGAAACACTATATCCATAAGACACCCCTTCCTCAGGTTTTTTTTCCTATTATAATCCAATGTGTTTTTTTTTCTGTCTAAGCTAAAATAAAACAGATACACCTATGTACTGCACACTTTCCTGGGTTTACCTAGCCTCATTCCAAAAATACTTTTTAATTTGTTTAAACTGTCAAGAAAGCACAGTCTGGTTACAAACAGTTGACATTTTAGAGAAAAAAAGAATTGTAAAAGCAGGTCAGCAATTTTGTAAGTAGTGAGCATAATAATATGCAGGCTCTTGTTCAGTATCATAACATTAAGAATGTTGTCAAGAGAAATTCATCACTTCTGCAACATATCAATACATACCATGCAAGACAGAAGAAGGAGAAATAAATCACAATAGTTTACATGAGCATTTTACAAAACACACGAAAATATATTTCACAGTAATTATGTAATTACAAATAATGCCCATACAATGCACACACACACACACACACACACACACACACACACACACACATACACACACACACACACACACACACACACACACACACACAGCATGCTCAAATCCATATGAAGACAAGTTTTGTTTAAAACATGTGTGTGTGTGTGGAGGGGGGAGAGGGTAGGAGGATGGGGTTTAGGGAGGTATGAGGCAACGGGTGCTACAAACATGCAAAGCACAAGAACCAAAACAGAACACCCATCTGCCCTGAGACCAAAGGTACTGATAATGCTGCAGAAAGTTTTGTGACAATTCCCTTTCATTTGGTGGGAAATTTCCTTCCAAGTCATATGGATACTAAAATGTTGTCTCTTGTGATCATACATTTCAGTCAACACTGTCCATGTTCATTTTAAAAGCTGAATTCATACCTAATAAGCTCTTTCCAACTTCCCACACACCCACACAATCCCATCCTTCCACCCCCCACCCCTTCCAACCCCCACCCCTGTCAACTTCTATTTAGAGAGCGTACCTTATCAACTGGGACTGAGGATATTTCACACACACATATTTTTTTTTCTAAATGCAAGATATGCAAAAATAGAAATCCAGCTCCATAAAAAAAGAAGAAAAATGACAGAAAAAAGCTGTGATCTACTGTTCAAAATATATGCAAACACACCAGAATATCCTTAAACAAACATTATGCACAAATGTTCAAACATAACAGTATACTCTCTCACCAATATTGTGCAATCTGCAATAATTATGGAATTCCACTTAGCAAACATTAAGTGTAATATTCAAAAAGAACAGAATGCACTTTCACACACTGTGTGTGCAATATTCAAACATAATGGAAAACCCATTCGCAAACATTATGTGCAATATTCAAACCTAACAGAATATCCTTTATCAAACATTATGTGCCTATTCAAATATAACAGAATATCCTTGCACATATTGTGTGCAGTATTCAAACAATGGAGCACCTTATGACAAACATTATGCACAATATTCAAACATAACAGATTACCCTTTAACAAATCTTATAAGCAAGACCACCTAACAAACAATAATGTTGAGTATTCAAACATATATTTCATGGGCAAAATTCAAACATAATGAAATACCCATTTATAAACATGGTGCGCAATATTCAAACACTACACTTTTATACATTGTGCGCAGTATTCAAAACATAACAGAATACCCTACCACAAACAGCTGGCACAATATTCAAACATAAAACATTGCCCTTTAACAAACATTACAAGCAAGATTCAAACAACATGGGATAGCATTTAACGTACATTATATCTAATGCTCAAACCTTGTGGAATACTTTCAACAAATACTTCCACAATATATTGTTAGGATTTCACACCTTCACAGTATATTCCACAAGCTCATTTTGTCTTTGTTACATGCCAACAACTAAGTCTAAATAATTTCTGACATTTAGGACATTTTCACTTCAGATATATGATGAGCTTACACAAAACTGCAAATGAACATACATGTGTTTGTGCTGGGGGAATGTTTCAGGACATATGTTCTATAGTCTGAGATGAGCTTAATTTTTTACATAATATTTTTGAAAAAAAAAAAACTGTGACAGATAGATCATGACAGAATGGAATCAAACACTGTACATGAAAACACTGGGTGAGGAAACAAGAGAGAACACAGACTCTGAGAAGGAAGAAGAAGAAGAAGAAGAAGAAGAAGAAGAAGAAGAAGAACAACAACAACAACAACAACAACAAACAAGCAAAAAACAACAACAACACGATGAGAGAGAGAGAGAGAGAGAGAGAGAGAGAGAGAGAGAGAGTTCAGGTGGCAGAAATAGCCTACATCAGCCAGCCATGAATCGGAATCCGTTACCTCTGAGTATCTGAGGGAGGTACCACACTTTCTGGTTTGTCACAGTTGCTCGGAGCGAGACAAGGGATACCCTGCCCGGTGTCCCTCACACTGTCCACAGTCCCGTACTGCCTGAAGTGCTGCTGCAGAGAGGTGACATCTGGCAGCTGCTCACTCCCCGACTCCGAACAGCTCCCTCTGCTCACCAGGTACTGCACCTCCAGCTTCTCTATCGTCAACGCCATGGCTGCTGCTCTCTGTTCTGAAATGAAATAAATGATAAGATGCAGGAGGGGGGGGGGGGAGCTTTCTCAGGCTTGACCATGTCAAAAGGATGTGTACAATCAACCAGACATGTCCGCTGTCCTGGCTTATTACGAAGACCAAGTTCTTGGTCTATGTGATCTGATTGGCATTTATTTACATTGATACAGTAAGCAGCCTTGGGTAAATTTTGTAGCCAGTGTACAGGCCTGTATCATTTATATTATTCTATGTCAAGGATGTACATGTCATGCAGTCTTATGTGTGTCACAAGTAATGATTGCTAGAAGTAGCCGTGGGTATTTTGAAGCAGAATATAGGCCTGTACCATTTAAATGAATTGGAAAATGAAATGAGGCAGGGAACAGTAAACAATAAACAGTAAACAAGTGGGGTAGTTTTTGCTCCCATAAGAAACCTAACACAGAGTAACTTTTATCAAGACTGGCACAGCCTTTTAAACTTGAATAAAGTCAGACAAATACAAAGACGAACAATCTAATAGTGGGGGGAAAACAAGCGCAGGCCAACAACTAAATTGTCTTCATAGTAATGACTTGGCAAAACTTTGAACTTAAGGAGGGGGGGGGGGGGGGGGGGGGCAGGAGGTTGAAGATGTAAAAACTGGAAACATGAAATTAAGAAATATATTACAGATATGAAAACTCTTCACTGGCTGCATAAGGGAACCATCACAATCCCTTTTAAAGGCAGATATATTTGTATTGCCTCGGAGCAGACTGTCTCTCACCTCAAGGTAATCTGATGACCATGTTGACATTTGTTTATACTGGTACAGAACCGTGGTGAATTTAAATTTATATTCACTCTCACCCACTCAGATTCATCTGACTATCATGCTGACATTTACTGTGGCTTACATAGTGACACTGTGAATTTGAATACCTCTCACCTGTATAAGATGATTTGTAAACTACGTTGACATTTACAGAGGTATAGCATCGCAAACGAACCTGACCTGGAAATCTGTGCAAGTAACTTCTACCTCCACGGCTCTGTCTTTCCCTGGCATCTTCCTGTATTGTTCACTGTTTTTCTCCCATTTGTGATCTGCTTTCTAGTCTTTGTTCTGCAACCTCTTTACCGCTTGTAGTTACAGATCATTACATACTCACTTCTCTGCTGTGATTTGGCAATTTGGATGTGAGACAATAACCAGTGATCATAATAAACAATAGTGTTCAGTCTGCAGTGATAATTTCCACATGTAGCCTGCTTGGATGTACTCTCTATGGCTCAGTAATATTTTGATCGATATTTCCTTTGCTTTTTCACCTAGGATGAGCCATCAAGAGGAATAACTCTTTTAGTTTTCTTTTCTTTTTTAATGACGGTGACAAATTAGGTGGAATTGATAATCTACTTTTCTAAGTGAGGGTGATAACATTAAGTGAAATTGATACTTCATTTTCTTTCTTAACTGAGGGCGATATATTATTGAAATTGATAACTGCTTGTTCTTAACTGGTTTTCTTTAAATGATGGTAATAAATTCTGTGAAACCGATATTTCACTGCTTTTTTAATTGTGGGTGATAAGTTAACTGGAATCCATATTCACTGTTGTTGTTTTGTTTTGTTTGTGTCTTTTAATGAGGGTGATAAATTAAGTTGAACTGACACTTTGCTTTTTTTTCTAAGCGGAGTTGATTTTGCTCTTTCCTCAACTATAAATAATAGATGAACTGATCGCCTAGGACCTGAAAACAATCCAGTTTTTTTCTGTTTTATGGTTGGCAATAGTCAGCCATAATGCTATTCATTAATTATGGGGAAGATGTTGCAGGGTTCTTTTTTCCCTTGGCTGTGGATGTTATTGTTGATGATGAATTTTTTTTTTTTCAAAGTGAAACAGTCTGTTCTATGCAGCGACACCCTGAAAGGGCCCAGTGTGTTCCTCTAGCCCTTAATTAAACTGAAAATGACAATAACTCTCACCTGGTCAGGTTGATTTGATCACCATGTTGAAGGTCAGGGTCAATGGTGTCCTCTGCCGCACATGTCATTACAGGTTGAAAGATGGCCACCATGACATTTGCACACCTGTTATGGCAACTGTTATATAGGCCTGCCTGTCTTCCTGTTACTTGCTGAAAGACGGACACAAAATATAATATGCTTGCAAGGTTGCATGCACACACACACACACACACACACACACACACATGCACGCACGCTCGCATGCACACATGCATGCACGCACGCACACTACCAATCACACACACACACACACACACACACCACCACCACCACCACCACCACCAATAATACACACGCACTCACGCATGCACACACGCACACGCATGCACACACGTGCGCACACATGCACACAATTCTGCTATGGTCCTGTCATGAACACAGACAAAGCACAGCTCCCTACTTTCACCGTCACAGCTTCAAAATACCATTAAATGTTACAAATAGATCGACAACAAAATCTCAGCACACTCCATTTTCGGAACATAAAAACTGCCACCAAAAACACATTCCGCCCATGAGTTTTGACAGTGTGCGTAGTATAATGGGTCTAATCTTCCTATCTGAGCCACAAGGTTGCAATAGTTCTCTTATACTTCATAACAATTATCTCTTTTGATATAAATGTGTACACAGTAACAACAGTTGAAACTACTGCTGGCAGATCTCCGGATGCACCCATACAGAAAGACGTCTGGTACGTTTTGATTCTGAACGTCAAAGTATGACTACGCATACTAATCTCTTTCCAAGTATCTAGTAAATACTCACGGAGACTGTGCATTTGCTTACAGTACATTACAGTGTCGATTTAAAGTCACTCTGCAATCACACCTTTCGACTGAGAACATCGGGCAGCGCCTAAAATGGCCGTCTGTGCACCAGGGCAATGAATTGTAACGGTTGGTGTTGGTTACTATTTTTAACATTTCATACGGGTAGGCTGACAAGCCATGCGCGAAGTCCCATGAACCTTGCCAAGTAAGATGTCACATGACATGCATTTATTTATAGACTTTCGGAAAACACCAGTGCTTTGGAGCAAGCAACACACATTTTTTCTGCTCCAACAGACGTGTGCAAAGTGTCCGAGGCACACGACATGAAGCTTTTTCGGGTTTTGTTGTTGTTGTTGTTGTTTGTTTGTTTGTTTGGGTTTATTTTTGTTTTGTTTCTGTTTT
>JADBJO010011557.1:0-2500 GCA_016801955.1 Conus betulinus | reverse complement strand
TTTCCGTGTTTATGTATAGGAACTATGATAGAATGCTTCCATAATGAAGGCAAATTGCCATTTTCCCCAGCATTTTTGAATGAAGACCGACCGGTGGGACATGACGCAGCATTTCATTAGAGATTCCATCTAAACCCACTGATGTTTGTGTGTGTGTGTGTGTGTGTGTGTGTGTGTGTGTGTGTGTGTGTGTGTGTGTGTGTGTGTGTGTGTGTGTTCCCCCAGATTAGCAAGGCATTCTTCTACTTCTTGAACTGTTATGGGAGCATTCAGATAGTGGTTTATTACAGGATTTGGATCGTTCTCGGTAAAGTCTTCTTCTTGCTGTCTGTGCTATTTTCTGTTGATAAACTATCTTTGCTGCCATTTTTGGCGAATATGTCAACAAAAGCTTCGGCCTTTTCTAGATTAGAAGGGAAATCAGAGTTTGGGAGCTTGACAGGACATTTTGGCAAGTCACTCCATTTTTCATTGTTCTCAACTTTTTCCCACACTTTTTGAAAATCTTTATAATTTGTTATTTTATTCTTACAAAAGTTCGACCTATATTGCCGTTTTGCTTGTACTGTGATGTGATTAAATTTATTTTTGGCTCTTTTTTTTCTCAGTAAGCTTTTTAGCGCGCTCTTCTCCTTTGCTTCGTAAATATTCTCTCAGTTTGATGTTTTTCTCCTTTTTCTCATTCCACCAGACATTACCTGTGTGCTTTTTTTTTATCTTGATTTAGCAGGTTTTATCATAGGTATTGACTGATTCGCGGCAGAAAGCATAGAATTCTGAAACCGATCGTATAGGTCCGTCAATACTTTGTGTATCAAGTTCTTTTGTGTCGACGTAGAAAGTTTTTAGTGATTCCGTGAATTTACCCCAGTTAGCTAATTCATAATTATATTTTGGGACTTTTTCCTTTGTCAAATCTATTGGTTCAAGCCTTGTAGTTTCGAAGGTGGTAATGATTGGAATATGATCACTACTGAGTGTGTCATCGAGGGTTTTTGCCAATCACAAAGTGGTGAATATGATCACTATTGAGTGTGTCATCGAGGGTTGGCCAATCACAAAGTGGTGAATATGATCACTATTGAGTGTGTCATCGAGGGTTTGCCAATCACAAAGTGGTGAATATGATCACTATTGAGTGTGTCATCGAGGGGTTTGCCGATCAGAAAGGTGCTGCTAGATCTGGAGATATTAAAGCTAGATCTATTGCACTTGGCTTGTGCTTAGGATTGTCAGGAACACGTGTTATTCTCCCATCGTTCAAAAGATATAAGGACGAGTCGACCAGATTTTCAATAAAACGGTTACTAGTAATCATGGCAATCTTTTTCCCAAAATGGGGAATGGGCATTAAAATCTCCAGTTACAAGATACTTGTTTTCAGCTGATCTTAAATGAAATGATCGTAACCACTCAGAATTGTGCTCGTTATGTCCCCGTGGTAGATATACTGACACAACAGTTTAACACGATGTTAGTATTTACCTGAACCCTGACTGCGCAGGAATAGAAGTCAGGTGTGTCTGGTGGAACAGGACTTGCGCATGAGGTATAGTTCTCTCTCCTCCTGGATGTAAATGGCTACATTTATTTTATCATTAGAGTTCCCCTGTTGAACAATTGGGGGGAAATAATAGCCAGCGAATTTAGGTAATTTATTTCTATGTGTGTTTAAGGATTGTAAGGCCAACACATAGTAGTTTTCTTCTGTAAGTTTTTGTGTTAATTGGTCAATGGAAGTTATAATAGATCGACAGTTCCACTGAAATACCTTAAAAGGGCCGTCTTTTAACATCAGAATTTTAACTTATGACCAGAATTTTAACTTATCTGTGAGTTAATACAAACGATATTTAGATAAAGTTAACAACAAATACACTTATGAATGTCTGAGTCAATACAAAATGGATGATGATTTTCGTATGCTGCAATTGAAATGTTTGCATGAGTTACGCTATAGTCACAAGTGGTGCTGGAATTTGACAAAGTTCCACTTTCACCAGTCGCCAAGCACGCTGAACCTGTTGCTCCTGGGGCCCCAGTCTGTAGAGCTGAAGATCCGGGTAGGGCTGATAGTACTAGGCTGGCTGGTGCCTCGATCGTCGGGTCTTCCTGAGTCGGCTCCACAGCAGGTCTCTCACGTGACGCCCGATGTTCCTGGCCAGGACGCTGGCACCACTGTGGGCAGGGTGGAGGCCGTTACGGAGATGCCTGGAGCTCGTGCGCAGGTTGTTGTGCCTGATCAGGCTGACGTCCTTGTCTTCACTCAGCTGGCTACATGCCGATGTGACCACATGTCGTTGTGACCACGTGTGTTGTTGTGACTAAGTGTCATTGTGACCAAATGCCGTTGTGACCACGTGCCCTTGTGACCAAATGTCGCTGTGATCTTGTCCTTTTGATTTGGTCATTACGACATGTGGTCACAACGACAACACTGGTCACAACGACACTTGGTCACAACGACATGTGGTCACAACGACACTTGGTCACAAGGACA
>JADBJO010011556.1:32500-64022 GCA_016801955.1 Conus betulinus | reverse complement strand
CTTTGTTACTATCTTGGAAATGTGACGAGGACAAGTATTAACATATTTAAGATTTTCTCCACGAATTCTGTATAAATACAACTTTCTAATTTTAGCAAACTTTCTGACAAAGATATTTTCAGTGAAGATAATGAATCAGGGCAATGTTTAGCTCCAGCTTTAGCAAGTATATCCGCTGCTTCGTTCCATTTCAACCCACTATAAGAAGGAACCCAGCAGAAGTCAATACATATTCCATGAATCCTTAAGCAGTGTATGAGGTGATGGATATCAAAAAGTAAATCTTTCCGAGCCTTACCGCCCCAGTATTCTAGAGACTGCAAGACAGATTTAGAATCCACACATATTAGAATGTTTATGAAAAGGCATAGGAGCATCATAAATGTAGCTCAAAGCCATCAATATTGCATATAATTCTGCTGTAAATATGGAAAACCCTTTGCCAAGATGATAATTCTTTTTTTTCACATTTAGACTAGGAATGACAAAACCAGAACCACTACCAGTGGTATCTAGGACTGAGCCATCAGTGTAAATTTTCAGGTGATTACTATCAAACTTGTCAAGATGAACTCTGACATCACTAACCAAGAGATTACAGTTTTCAGTTTTAGAAACACTTGTGTAATTGTCATCAAAATTTCCACACAAATGCTCCTAAGGGGGAATCTTAGGCGTGATGGGATCTTCAGAAACTGTTGATAAATCAATGTTACAATCAGACATAAGCTTATACGTGTAATTTCTAATCGGTTGTAAATGTGTAATGTTTCTAGCTCGTTTGGGATAATCTTTGTTCGAGTCCATCAATAGTTCTGTTGTAACTGAGTTCTCAACTGACAGGCTTCTAATTACATATTTTGATACGTCTAAGAGCCGTTGTTCTAGAAAAAAAAAAGGTAAAACCTCTGCAGCTTGATAACTTTTGATAGTATTTGCATGAAATGGTACCCCTAAGGGCAATTTCACTGCTTTGCTATCCTAACTTTGTAGCTTTTTTAAAAAGATTTTTGGAGCAGAAAAAATAAACTTAGTTGCCATACTTTAATTTGGATCGAACTAAAGAGGTAGACAAATGCAATACATTTTTTCGTGTGTCTTGTCCCCAAGGCTGGTGGTTGATTCTTTTTAAAAAGTGTATTCTTTTTCTTGCCTTGGCTAATAAATGTTCAATATGCTTTTTCAATATGCTTTTTCCAACTAAGTTTTGTCAAAAAAAACTCCTAAAAATTTAACACAATTTGATATTTCAAGATATTATCCTCTAATTTCAAAATAGGTAATATGGAAGGATTTTCACCATTATTAAATAGCAGCAAACATGTATTTTCCCTCTGACATTTAAAACCCATTTTCTTTTATATAATTTGATAAATTGTTTAGTTCCTGTTGATAAATTGTCTGCACATGACTGATAATCCTCTTTATTCGAATTTTCCCTTAAACTGGTGTTCACCCATACTGCGATATCATCAGCGTATTGAACCATATGTGTGTTCCTAGACAAAGCTTTTGGAAGATCATTACAAAAATGGAGAATAAAATTGGAGCAATGATTGAACCTTGTGGGATCCCCATATCTACACTTCTGAACGATGAGTAGGTACTGCCAACTTTTGTACACATATGTCTATCCTTCGAAAAGGTTTTAATATATCCATACAATTTGCCACAAATTCCTATTTCCTTTAATTTGAACAGAAATCTGGCATGCCAAACATTATCATGTGCTTTTTCAACGCAAAAAAAAAAAAGTAGCTAGCGTGCTTTTTTCTTCGTGAAAATTTGACGTTTGACCTGAGTAGTAAGCTTAACCAAATGATATGTAGTGCATCTCCCTTTCCTAAAGCCAGTCTTCTGGACTGGAATCTCGTTATTCCCTTAACTGATCATAACAGTGCGCCTTTTAAAGGCCTTATATAAGCAAATGCACGTGCTCTTCAGTACGTCTTCCTTTTGATTTGCCACGAGGAGAGCAACTCGGAACAAACAGCGATTTTCAAAGAATTTCCGAGGAATGTATTCATACCTTAAATCTTGCAGGACAGAACAACAAAGCAATAAAATGCACTTCATCTTCATTGGCACTTATGCATAAAGGACATAGCATATCAACGTTTTTTGTACTCCCAGTTGTTATAGAACAGGAGTACTTTACAATGGAAACGAAGAAATGCTGTCTATGTGTGTGTGTGTGTGTGTGTGTGTGTGTGTGTTGTGTGTGTGTGTGTGTGTGTGTGTCTGTCTGTCTGTCCGTCCGTGGGTCAAAATGTGTTCCACTTGCTCCAGACAAAACTACTGGGCCGATCTTTCTGAAAATTTGTAGTATGTTCATTATAGGTCACGGATAATGCCCGATGTGTGTGTGTGTGTTTGTGTGTGTGTGTGTGTGTGTGTGTGTGTGTGTGTGTGTGTGTGTGTGTGTGTGTGTGTGTGTGTTTACCGTTATGGCCGTTACTAAGGACCATAATGGCCCATAACGGTTTTTTTCTTGTTTATGGAATGTCTCAGAAAGTACTTGGCCGATCTCTCTGAAAATGTGTAGGCATGTTCATTATGGGTGACAGATCAAGCCCAGTGTGTTATTTTACCGTTAAGGTCGTTACTAACAGTTATGACGGCCCATAACAGTTTTATTTATGGACTGTCTCAGAAAGTACTTGGCCGATCTTTCTGAAAATTTATAGGTATGCTACTTATGGGTCGGGATCATGCCCAATGTGATATTTTACCGTTATAGCCGTTATTAATGGCCATAACGGTTTTTCCTCTTTATGTAATATCTCAGAAAGTACATGGCCGATCTTTCTGAAAATTTGGGGCATGTTCATTATGGGTCACGGATGATGTCCGATGTGTTATTTTACCGTTATAGCCATTACTAGCGATTTTTCTGCTTTACAGAAAGTACTTGGCAAATGTGTAGGTATGTTCATTATGGGTCATGGATGATGTCCAATATTTTATTTTACCGTTATAACCGTTACTAACGGCTATAACGGCCCATAACGATTTTTCTATTTTATGGAATATCTCAGAAAGTACTTGGCCGATCTTTCTGAAAACTTGTAAGTATGCTACTTATGGTCACGAATCATGCCCGATGTGTTACTTTACCGTTATAGCCCATTATTAAAGGCCATAAAGGCCCATAATGGTTTTCCTTCTTCATGTAATATCTCAGTAAGTACTTGGCCGATCTTTCTGAAAATTTGTAGGCATCTTCATTATGGATCACAGATGATGTCCGATGTGTCATTTTAACTGTTATAACCGTTACTAATGGCTATAACGGCCCATTACGGTCTTTTTCATGGAATATCTTAGAAAGTACTTGACTGATCTTTCTGAATTTTTTTTTTCTGTCCCAACTCCTGCGCCACCTCAGAGGCAGTGCACCCACGCCGCTCATTCCGACACCCCGTCCACAGCCACAGCCCGGTCGGCCCTGCTGCAGCCCCGCACCAGCAATCCACAGGGAGCAGTCAATGTCAAGTCGTCAACAGGCAACCCACCGGAGGAGACACCGCACTGCTGCCGAGTCACTTCGGTGGTGTTCAGTGGCGCCTGTTCTGCTCTAACATACGCAGGACACCACCTACTAAGCCCCCTACTGACGACAATAATTGCTTAGTCGCGAAGCCGGCGCGAGTGAGCTCTCCCCTCCGGTGGGCGCCGCCACGTCCTTCCAACGACAGCTCCCATGGACTCGCCGATACCGGTGACCCGGACGGAACCAAAACAACCACAGACGTGGAGAGGACTTCGAAATTGAGGTCACACCATAAGAGCAGGGCATGAATGGACACAGAATTTGAGACTTTTTTTTTTTTTTCTTTTTTTATGCTGATCAATGAGACTGAGGATGATTAAGATGATGCTACGGATTTCCATTTCGGTCTGAGACTACATGACAGGGCTGTACTCTATGCTTCCTTTCATGATATATCCCAGCGTCAACCAGGCCCGAGAGATACAGGCACCTGCAGTGTTGGTCAGGAAATTGAGCAACACTTTCAGAAACGCATCCATTAAGTGGATGAAACTCGACTGTGTGGTCCCAGTCTTCCCAACTGAATCCGCAGGAAACTTAACTCTGGGTAGGAACCAGTCGGGGCAGAATTACTCTGACTCATGACTCTGATGGGATTCGAACCCACGACCTCCCAGCCAGGAGTCCACGACGCTAACCACCTCGCCACGGCGGCTGGTCGACAGGCATGTAGGCATGTAGGCATGTTCATTATTGGTCACGGATCATGCCCGATGTTTTATTTTACCGTTATAGCCGTTACTAACGGCTATAACGGCCCATAACGGTTTTCTTTTTTTTATGGGATGTCTTAGAAAGTACTTGGCTGATCTTTCTGAAAATTTGTAGGTATGTATGTTCATTATGGATCACGTATTAAGCCCAATGTGTTTGTTTTAAAACCGTTGTAGCCGTTACTAATGGCTATAACGGCCCCACAACGGTTTTTCTTCTTTATGGAATATCCTAGAAAGTACTAGGTCGGTCTTCCTGTAAATTTGTAAATATGTTCATTATGGGTCATGGATCATGCGCGATGTGTTATTTTACCGTTATAGCTGTTACAAACGGCTATAGTGACCCATAACGGGTTTTTCATTTTTATGGAATATCTCAGAAAGTACTTGACCGATCTTTCTGAAAATTTGTAGGTATGTTCATTATGGATCACGGATCATACCTACAGTATACCCTGTATCAGAGCTGTATGTGAAACGACCTTGCCGGTCGCCATTACATACACCATTTATTATACATAATTCTCAAGCTGTGCACATATTCAGAAGGAATTCCACATACCTATTAAGTACATTGTCTTCAGAGCACCTGTTGCCACTGTAAGTAATAAAACAATGAGGTAAAGAAATCTGCTGTTATCCAAAATATTTCGGCTGCTTAGCCTTCTTCAGCAGGAGTTCTTCGTTTGTAAACAAACGCAACGTCATTATGTCTTTTCGATTAGTTTTACGTCAATTGATGATGTCATAGTGTTCCTTGTCACATCAAAACATTGACCCCACGTGGTGGCAGATTTTTAGCTTGAAGATCCAGAATCGTTCACGCTGTTTACGTCAGTCCGTATTGTTTGTGTGAATCCTTTCTACGGGAATGCACTGGATGTTGTGCAGTGTGTGGTTCGGTTTGTTAAAGTGTTGAGCGACTAGCGTGTTTGTCTTTTTTGCTGATGTTTGATCTGTGTAGGCAGAACCTCATCTTCAGAGTGTTCTTAGTTTCCCCGACATACTGTGTGTTGTTGCATGTGTTGCAGAAGAGGATATAGATGATGTTGGAGCTGTTGCATTTGAGTCTGTGTCTTATGTGGAGTGTCTCTTTTGTTTGCTGGTTTTGGAATGTGGTTCTCTCTCTCTCTCTCTCTCTCTCTCTCTCTCTCTCTCTCTCTCTCTCTCTCGCGCGCGCGCGCGCGCGCGCGCGCGCGCGGTGTGTGTATGTAAGGAAAAGGGGGGACTGGTGGAAGAGTTGGAGGGTTGAGGGAGATGGGTAAGGCAGGTATACTGTGTTCTTGTGCCCTGTCGTTTGTTCCCAACTTCATTTTCCTTCTGAAGAAAATGTGAAAATGATGAAAATACAAGAGCAGTCTCTTCGTTAGTCTTGGTCAGGATCTACTTCCGATCTTGCGCATCATTCTGTAATTGTTCCGCTTCCTTTGATCCAAAGGAAGCAGACGGTACATCTGCTAAGCAGAACACTCGATGAATGGCGAGTCACATATCAAGTAATGAACAGTTTTTATTAGCGTAGCCTTTTCAACCACCGATCGACAACCTTCTGGCCATTGCTGACTTAGAAAAGACCCCCCCCCCCCCCCCCCCCCACCGCACTCCGCTTCACCCCTCATCCCCTACTAGATGTAGGGATCCACCCCCCCCCCCCCCCCCCCACTACCCTCCCCACCCGATGCTGTAACTCCAGTTGGGTCACGTGAGGTGATAGCGCTTTCCAGAAAAAGTGGACGGTGATCTCTGCTCTGTCCGAAACGCGTCAGTCAGGGACTTCTCTGGGAGGGCGGTTTGGGAAGTCATTCCGGAGAAGTGCAAAAGAAAAAAATGAAGAAAAGAACATTGATTTAGATGTTCTCTCTCTCTCTCTCTCTCTCTCTCTCTCTCTCTCTCTCTCTCTCTCTCTCTCTCTCTCTCTCTCTCTCGTTCGTTTGGTTGGTTTGGTTTATGGTTCTGTTGCGTAAGCTTTATAATTCTATGACAATATTTTTTAAAGGCTGATGAAAATGTCTTATGTAGGCCATTGCACATAGGGTGCTGATGCTCTGGTCCCAAAAAAGAAAATGGGACAAGGACAGCAGCCATGCTGCAGCCATAGCTCTTGCCCACCTCCCCCAAACCCCGGTCTCTCTCTCTCTCTCTCTCTCTCTCTCTCTCTCTTCTCTCTCTCTCTCTCTCTCTCTCTCTCTGCCCCTTCCTCTCTTCTCATCTTCCTCTCACACACACACACACACACACACACACACACACACACACACACACACACACACACACACACACACACACACTCACTCTCACTCTCACACATTGTTAGATGGACTTGATGGCACTTTCTGGAACAGTACACTCACTCATCCTGGCTCTGCAACTTAACAATAATCGTGGTAAATAGAGGAACTTAACACTGGTGCCCTGTGTATGTAGGGCAAGAATAAGGACCCGCTCAAAACCACCGACATGACTATGCAGCGTCACCTCTGTGGGGCTGACTCATCACGGTCTAATACGTGTTGCTCTCTATGGATTGCTGGTTTAAGGCTGCGCCAGGACCATCCTAAAAGTGGCTGTGAATGGGAGAAGTGAAATTAATGGATGTGAGTAATATCATGGGGGATTACAACAAAAGAGACCAAAGAAAACAAATATTCTATCCAATAATCCCAGCCGAACGAAGAACGTCCAACGTACACAAGGATGGAACAGACGAGATCTCATCATGTGTAAAAATGTGCTTCGTTAGAGTCCATCGTATGACAGCACCAATTTTTAATCAGGAAAACGGACAGTAAAACATTCGTTTTCAACCAGCCTGAAAGGGTATCGGCATTTTCTCTGGGTACAGCTAAATACCAAGTCCCTAGCAGCATCAATCCTGATGATCAAGAAGTATTTGAGATGCCGTGGATAATGGCGCACTCGCCCAGGAAGGGATGGAATCCCGTGCCTGTGATTCAGCTCACACGATGCAGATTGTTATATCTACCCTCTTCCCACTAGACCCTAACTCTTGCTCTGCGCGCTAGCCCTCCGAATGACACGACAAACTAAGAACCTAGGCGCAACATGCACATATAACAAGGTACGGGACTAAGAGAGGGTCCCTGGGTAAAATTCTGTTAGAAAAATCACTTTGAATTTCAACAAAACTTTCGCAGACTGAGAAAATAAACCATGGGTGGTGCTACACCACCCGGCTGACCACGTGGGGCACATCAACTTTACACTGATATGATGAATGAAGAGAACGAACTGCATTGAATAAACTCTTATAATATTGAAAAAGAAGTATGTGCCAATATAGATACGATTAAACGCGTTTGGAGAGACAGACAAACTGATAGATAAAAAAAGACAGACGTTTGAGCAGAAAATCACAGCATTAGAAAAACTACAACTGTTTTCCTTTGTTCTTTTATCCACCACCTTCACAGTGTTGTTTCAATTTTTTCCCCAAAACACATTTCATCACAACTTGCATTTTGTCTCATTTGTTAGAGAGATAGGCATTCACAGGCACACGTGCACGAATATACATACACATACATGTACGCGTGCATGCTTACACACACACACACACACACACACACACACACACACACACACACACACACACACACACACACACACACACACACACACTCACACATACAGATACACAGGGGTCGATTTTTTTCTTTTTATTTGTGTGAACATGAACAAGAATGCCCTTTTTAAAAAAAAAGTTGAAAGACAAAAAAAAAAAAAACGTATCAACGCAAAATTTATCAACGCAGAAACAACGCCGTTTTTGGCTTCATGGACAAATTTTAAAATATCACTGAAACGTGTGCAGAGTACTTGGTGCTATCGAAATGTTCCTAAATTATGTACAGAACATCCGTGCCACGAAAACTGTCGTTGAGGCCTTTCCGAATGCGTGTGTGTGACAAAACATTTTTGAAACATGTGCAGAATATGATGGTATGCTCCCACAAGAACTGCTTTTGAAGCTTGAACAATATAAACGTGTCACACACACACAACACAAACAAAAAAATTGTTGAAGCATTATAGAATACAATGTCACACAAAAATAATTGTCGAAGCACTACAGAATACATGTGTTAAAAGTTGTTGAAACACAATACAATGCATGCGTTACAAAAATGTTGTTAAAGTATGTACAGAAAACATGTTTTCTCAAAAAACTGTTTTTGAAGACTTTATAAATATATGATGTCACACCAACTGTTACTGGAGAATGTGCAGAACACGTGTGTCGCAAAAGCTGTTGGTGAAGCACGTACAGAATATATGAGTTACAAAAAACTGGTATTGAGGTGACCACAAAATAAGTATGTCACAAGAAGTCGAAGTATATGCAGAATGCATGCTGCGACAAAAAAACCATTTTTCAAGCATAATTATACAGAACAGGTGTTACAGACAGTGTTACTGAAGCGTGTGCAAAATACAAAATTTCACAAAAAATAATTGTTTAAGCACGAACACAATACACCGTGTTATCAACTCTCTCATTGAAGCATCTCCAGAATATATTTTGTGACAAAAAGTGTTGAGTTGAGAGAGGGAAGTTGAAGCATGCATAGATTTTATGGGATCACAGAAACTGTTCTTGCACGTTTTTCAGAACACATGGTACTATGTTGTGTTTGATGTATTCAACCTGTTCACATCTAGGCCTGAAGATTATTGTGTTGCACATTTGCTTAAACAACTGTATATTTATTTTGTTATTTCGTTTGTTTTTACACAGCAATGAATTCTTTTTCGTTTTTTGTCTTCTTCTTCCTTCTTCCTCTTTGTTTCTTCCTTCCTTCCTTTTTCTTTCCTTCTTTTTCTCTGTCTGTCTGTTGTTTTCTTTGTACAAGCAGCACATTACCAGAGTGAGTGTGCCAGTACACCACACATGAGAACATTAACAAACCCAGACATATTGTGTCAAAAGCCAAAACACTAAAATCAGCAAAAAAATATGTTCATGTGTGAGAGAACATACAGACTATGCATGGTGTGAAAGAGACTAGTTGTAAAAAAAAAAAAAAAAAAAAAAGAAAGAAAAAAAAAAAAAAAAAAAAAAAAAAAAGGAAAAAAAGCTAGTTGTGGGAATTGTTTGTGTTTTTTCCGCTTTTTTTTTTCAGATGAAGAGGACAGTGTGAAGCACCAAAAAATAAAGAGGTGGATTTCGGCCTTATGAGGAAAAACAGAATTGAAAAGAAAGAAAAAGTCACCGCCGTAGGTGCTCCATTAATCCGACAACTGATGCCACAAAACACACACACACACACACACACACACACACACACACACACACACACACACACACACGTACGACAAAAAATCTTTTCTGAAAGTATTAACACAGTAAACTATGTCACATGAATTTTTTATTAAACAATGAGCAGAATAAATAAGAATATAGGTTTCTGGATTCTGGATTCCAAGTAAGTTTTTGATTCTGAGTCTATAACTACGTTTCTAATGAGCAGAATGTGTTTTCCTTTGTGTCTTTGGTCAAGAATCAGGAGTGACACGTCTGTGACATAAAGCTGGACTTGAAGACTCCTCTTTCCCCTATGAGAGGGAATCCCCGCTATGCTAGCCAGTGCTTGGCAGACCAAATCGCTCAGTGCTACAAGTTCACTAACAGGGGGGCGGGAAGGGGCGGCTGGAAGTCATGTCTACCGAAAAAGCGCGATTCGTGTCATTTAGTTTACACTTTGAAATAAATTATTGAACCGCTGCATTGTTGGCGTAAAAGTTACCGCTAATACACTCTGAAGGAACGTTGGAGTTCCAGGACTCCCATATGTGGACACTGAACCCTTAACATTGTGAAGGAGAGTGTGAACTCCCGACTCCCGTGTGTTGACACCGAAATGTCAATGCTATGTGGGAGCTCAGATTAAGACATCTGTTACCAAAACGTTTTGTTCAAGCTTCTTCTTTGCCTGTAAGGGCAAACTTACTTCTTTAATAGTTAGGGCCGTAACATAACCCTTCTCCTTGGTATTCTTAGGTATGACGAATCAGGTTTTACTCTACGATGCTGAAAGTCCATGTATAAGCTCAGTAAAGTGATTTTTTGTATGCAGACTCACGCACACGGTCCTCGGGACGCGGTGTTTTTGATTGTTGGCCAGGCGAGAGGATTCCAGTTTGGCACAGTCTCTGTATGGCTGGGGAAAATTCGGCCGGAATAGGCAAACGACTGGCATTTCAAACATCACAACACTTTATACGTGACAACTGCTGCATACAACTAAACACTCACTATAAGATTTTAAAAAAAAAAAAAAAAAAAAAAAAAAAGGTCCCACGATTAAAGCAGCTGGAATTTAAAAATCTTTAAAAAATAAATACAATGTAGCAACAAGATATTAACTGGCATGAAAAATCGAACTGTGGCAACAATAAAGCAACTTGCCATAAACATCGCATCAAGATGAACAAGGAGATAACAACAATAGAGAAATAGTTAATTAACGATCAATACAGAATGAACAAGAAAGTAGTAACAATACATCCACCACTTATAAACAGTTGTAGGAAGATGAACAAGGCAGGTGGCAACTACACAGTAATTAGCAAAAACCATAATAGTAAAGATAAAGAAATAAAGTTAAAAAAAAAAAAAAGAAAAAAATGACAACGGTAGATTTATTAGCTATAACAATAAACAGTACGTTAATTAGCAGAAACAAATCCATTAAGATTAAAACGAAGAGCCGATAAGGCTTAGGTGTAAAAGCGTTTAAAAAAAACAATGTGGTTTCTGTAGAGAATGTGATGTTAAAAAAGTGGTCATAATAGGACCGGATTTCGATCTGGAACGTAATATCGTCAGAACAACTATTACTGTAAATCTCTGTGCTGAATATGATGTCTGCCAAGCAATGATTTTTCGACCAGATCGCTGAATAGAATATGTTGCAGCAAAACAGTCATTACTACTGAAGTTCACTGTCTTTATTAGTGTGTATCTTGTCATTGTTAGTGCTGACCCCTGTGTAGAACGTCTTACAACAAGACAGTCATTGATGGAGAAGATCACCGTTTAGAATGTGATGTCAACAAAACGGTCATTAATGGTGTAGATTTCTGTATGGATGTCAAAAGAAGAGTCATGTGGTTGCTAATCTACGGTGGATGTAATGTCTACAAAACATTCATTAATGCCGATCTCTTTGTATAATATATCAACAAAACAGCTATCATTGGAGTAGATTTCTGCATATCAAGTGTGTCCCCATCAAGACAGTAACCATTAATATATATATTATATATATATATAAGTATATATATAAAATATATATATATATTAAAAAATGAGATTAAAAAACCACCAAGAAACTTGTTTCGAGCTCTCTGCTCTCTTCAGGGTATTCATTTGGGCACTATATAACACCGGTAGCGTGCCCAAAATGAATACCCTGAAGAGAGCAGAGAGCTCGAAACAAGTTTGTTGGTGGTTTTTTAATCTCCTTTTTTAATCATATTTTTAAACTTATGTCGCTCCCTTCCCGGTTGAGCGTTTTTTAGAGTTCTTGCTGGCTCTCTACTTTTATTTGTGATATATATATATATATATATATATATATATATATATATATATATATATATATATATATATATATATATATATATGTGTGTGTGTGTGTGTGTGTGTGTGTGTGTGTGTGTGTGTCTGTGTGTGTGTGTGTGTGTGTGTGTGTGTGTGTGTGTGTGTGTGTGTGTGTGTGTGTGTGTGTGTGTGTGTGTGTGTGTGTGTGTGTGTGTGTGTGTGTGTGTGTGTGTGTGTGTGTGTGTGTGTGTGTGTGTGTGTGTGTGATGTCTTTAACTTTGAATCATTATTTGTGCAGATCTCTATGCAGAAAATCAGGATCATTACCACTGTAGGTCTATTAACGAAAACTGTTAGCTCTTCAATTCTAATACTCATTAATGCAGATTTCTGTGAAGAATGTATTGTTCTGGGATCAGAATTCTCACAGGTACATCAGGATCTTCCACAGGATGAGTCTCACAGCCATCACAGTCATGGTAGGGACATGACCATCGGCTCAACCTGAACACACGCACACACACACACACACACACACACACACACACACACACACACACACACACACACACACACACACACACACACGCAAGTGAATGGCTAGCGAAGGTTGGGGGCAACAGGGGTCGGTAGGGGGACGAAGAGAGACTCTACCTTCCCTTCATGTCCTCTGCCGGTCATAAAACACATTATGAACTTTAAAAGAATGAACTGTTTGACAAATGAACGAAACAAAATGCTTTACCACAACACCAGTCACTACCGTTCCTTTGAATCAGAAAACTACATTCTTCTGGTCATGAATTTTGACCCTTGATTTAAAAAAAATATATGTTTGATTACCACGTTTCTTTGAATAGTATCTCATCTAGTACACGGTAAGAATGTTAGCCATTATATATCAGCTCAACTAGTGGAAAGCTAGGTGTATACAGAATATGTACATTTCTTTACGTGTTACACCTTGTCAGCATTTACATTTTGACTGCCAAACATTACTTCCTCACGCGCAACATGATCTTTCTTTTCAACAGATACAGCAACATTAAATATAGCTTCCACAGCCCGAACATAACATTCTTTCCCAGCTTTTTGGCAAGTTATAGCTCAACAGTGCCAATCACCATGATTATCATTATGGAAACATTGACACAATAAACACAGAAACATATAAAGGGAGACGATATCAATATGTGCTGTCAAAAAGCTGTGTCCCCTCCATTCTGAATAGCGCATGCCTCATTAACAGGTGTGTAGTTCAGTCTTTGTGATTCAATTGTTAAGAAGTTAATAAAATCCGAAAAAATGAAGTTTTGTGGCATTATTTATTATATTCATGAAGAACAGAAATTTAAAACTTAAAAAGACAAAACTTCAAACAATCTAGTTTCTGATTTACTTGCGTTAAACAAAACTTTATTCACTCAATGTTGTGATAACAATGACAGATTTTGAGCACACAGTAAGACAAAGCTTAAATAAGATATTCAAAACGCGTCATAATCTACCGCTATGAGAGTCATATGACCGTTTTTGGTCATTTGGTCATACTTGGTTCAAACACTAGATTGCCAAAACAGAAGTAGTAGTGATAAACAAGAAAATAAAAATACACTCTAATATGCGGGTGGGACCAGTTACAGAATGATACAGCCGGGAGCAATAATGTACCACCCTTGGAAGCCCGTGGTGTGTTCACATAGGGTGCAGGCACACATAGGGTATGCCATTAAGACATCAAGGGACATAACTGCTCCCTGGCAGATGCTATTGTTTCATAACTTTTTTCTCTACATTGCCAAAACAGAGGTTATGAAATAAAACAACCATGTTGCCTGATGAGCATGATAAAACATCGCAAACACAGCTCTTACATTGTTCTTATGACAGACCAGGGTCAGGAAAAGGGGTAGGGAGGACAGAGATAGAGAGAAAGAGAGAGAAAGAGAAGGAGAGACAGATAGACAGACGGACAAACAAACAGACAGACAGAGAGGGAGAGAGAGACTGAGGTAGAGATGAGGCAGGGAGGTGCTAATTAACCCCAGGAAATATGGAACATCGATACAAGAATGTACAAATCATTTTGTAAATCAATGTAAAGATGACAGTTTCAGCTTCCATGACAGTTATTACGAAATCGTTTCTCAGTCGGACCAGACGTTGACACTTTTGTGTACGTGAAATCAAACTGAATGACGTAACAATTGATGTCATACTAGTTGGAGATCAAGAAATATAGCATTCAATGAAAAAAGCAAAAAAAAAAAAAAAAAAAAAAAAAAAAAACCGCCCCGTGCCTCATAAGACTAAGTAATGTAATGTTCATGTAAGTCAAATGCTTGTCAAATCGCCAAAATCATCATCACAATTACCATCGCATACACACACACACACACACACACACACACACACACACACACACACACACACACACACACACGGACGCACGCACGCACGCACATACACACACACGCGCGCGCGCGCGCTCACGCACGCACGCATACGCACACACACACACACACACACACACACACACACACACACACACACACACACACACACACACGGTGTAGACATACACACAATAGATGTAGACTCGTCCTGTAGGAGTAGGGGTGTCGGGGGATGGGGAAACGACGTGGGATGAAGGGAGGGGCGGTGTGTGTGGGGGAGGCGTGACCAGTGCTGAGTGAAAAAAGGGGGTAAAAACAGAATTACTGCGCCGTCCAACAAAACACACAAAACTGGAAAACAAACACAACGCTTTTCGATCTCTCTGGTCTTCTCCAGGCAAGATGAATGTCACTAAAGACAAAGGAAACGAAGGAAGAAGCGACAGTGATTTATATTTCTGCGACCTGGATGCAAATTTTGGTCTCAGGTGAGCGACCAAAACCACAGACTGATTCCAGAGAGACAATGCTGTTCTAAAAAAAATTTGTTCCGGCAGAAGAAACCCGGAGAATACACTCATCTGATTAAGAACGGAGATTTGGAGATGGAATTAGGGAGTGAAAATGTCAGATGGTCAGGACCAGTGCCAGCAAGAGATGAGAAACAGACTGAAACAAAGACTTTGTGAAATTCTCGATTCAACAAGCAGCAAGCGCAAATATTTCAGGAAAAGTGTGGTATGTTTATGCATGGGCGATTGTTCAGCCTCGCGGTACTCTTTTGAACCTTTGGAGCTTTGGAAGCAAATGTTTGGGGACATCAGTGAGAAAAGAATTACTATAATAAAAGCTTCAACACAACAAAAAGTGCTGATGGAAGCTTTGGTAGCATCCACAGACAGACAGTGGCGGACACTGCTTATTCTGATAAGTTCTCGACATGTTATCCTGATGTATAAGATTTGAAAAAAGAACATTGATAAGAGATGACACCAGGTTTGCTGACATGGGGAGAGAACTAAAGGTCAGTATTATCAATACAGGTTGTGTTTGAAGTGAGGGATGCTTTTTTTTAAACGTAGGACTGACATTTACCGAATTAAAACAAAAAATTCTATCACTAACTGCAGTGTGTTGAGTGTCATCCAAGACCTTATGTTACTGATGCGGTTTTGAATATTTTCCAAGTCTTGCTGGACATAAGTACCAAGATGGACTGAGCGAGCAGTGTGTTATTAGCAAAACTTTCTTGAGACAGAATGTCTCGGTTTGCTATTTCAAAAACAGGGCTCATGTAAATGATAAACAATACAGGTCCCAGAACACAACCTTGAGAAACCCAGTATTCCAAGAGTGTAGCTGGAAGACTGAGGCATTTACTGTGACTTTCTGCATGAGTTCATTGTGATGAGACTGTATCTACGCCAGGGCGGTGCCCAGAACGCCAAAACAATATTGCGGCCTGAAACGAAGAATTCCACAGGCAATTACATCAAATGCCTCTGACAGATCAAAGAGAGGAAGAACAGATATCTTATCACCATCAACTATTGCAAGAAGATCATTATAACTTTTAAGATGTCGGTCTCTATACTGTGACCTTATCGATAGGCTGACGGATGTGAGAAGTGCCAAGGACAATGTAAACTTACATTACATTTGAATTTTTGGTCCTAACGAAGGTGCCAGCATCAAGAAGTCTGTAGCTAGTTGCGTGACAGTTAACATCATTTCTCTGTAGGTCACAACAACTTTATACACTGGCAGCCGGGTGTTCCCATCGTTGACTAAGTAAACCTTCTGGATCTGAAATGGGCATTGTAATGCACTGGTCATAAATCACCAACAGCAATCACGACAAGATTTCTGCTCAAACAGTATCTCTTAATATGCACATCATTACATAAACATTCACCTTCACTACCACCATCATTTTCACAATCATGTGTATTCCTGTCTGACAAGAAATGACCGACAGCAACTTTTCAGTCATAGAAATGCTTTGTTGGTGAACAAAAGCTACTATTTTGTTGTTGTTGTTTTTTTGTTTTCTTTTCAGTTCATTGCTTCCGTCTTGATCGTGGCTCCCCGGAAGTAGACAAACTATGGCTGCACCTTTTACGAGAATTAAGTCTCTGGGATCGTCGGCTAGTTTCTGGTTATCCTGTTAAGTATAGATATCATGGTGGTTTCGAAATACGCTCACCCCTCACCAACTCTCGCTCATTTTCTTCCCCTCCCCCTCTACCTCTGTATGGAGCTACTCACAAGGTTAAACATGTTGTCAGCATGTCCTCATGACATTACAATTTAAACGGAAACACACACACACACACACACACACACACACACACACACACACACACACACACAATGGGATACGCAATGGCCTAGAGTATATTCTTATTTTTTTTTTTTCAAACAACAACTTCATATGAGAGAAATACAGTTGTAGATTTCTTAGTTTTAGTATTCTTTATCAATCATAAGAGATTTCAATTAGCCTTCTGTAGCCTCTCTGTCAGCCATCCCAGATTTCTTCAATATATGCTGGCATGTCCATCCTGTTGGATGGTCTTGGATGGGCAGTCATGGTGAGACTAATGTCATCCTCCACTGTATTCCATTTAAAGGTCTTGAACAGTCAGCCATAGCGTGATACCTTTCTAACCCCCACTGTACCCTATCAAATGACCTTCATCAGGTTGTCATCGTGATACATGTGTCCAGCATCCACTGTATCCCTTGGAATATTTTTGAACTGGCAGTGACAGTGAGATACACAACTGCCTTCCAATGCAGTCCACCCTCTACCCCAGGCTGCGTATTGGTCTTGAACAGGAGTCAAAACTAGATACATATCCACCATATATCCACCATATACTGTTCCCTGTAGAGTGGTGTTGGACAGGAACTCTTGATGAGACACTTGTCCACCCTCAGCTTTCTCTTATAGGATTGTATTGGACATAAAAGTCATGGTGACACGTGTGTCTACCACCCAAGAGTACAGTTTTCATGAGGGATTAATGGCAAAGCACATGCCCACCCTCCACGTTACCCTGTTTTGGACACAGAGGTATGGTGTGAGACATGTCCACCCTCCACTGAATTCTGTAGAGAGATTCTGGACATGGAGGTAGAGTGAGAGAAATGCCCATCTTACACTACAGCCTGTAGAATCCTGGACGCAGAGGAATGGTGAGAGACAGTTGATAAAAACACTGACCACAGCCATGGTCACACACACACACACACACACACACACACACACACACACACACACACACACACACACACACACACACAATTCTTCGGGATATCAGTTTACATCTTCTGTGATGCCAGACTCCAACTCTCTCTCTCTCTCTCTCTCTCTCTCTGTCTCTCTCTCTCTCTCTCTCACACACACACACACACACACACACACACACACACACACACACACACACACGCACGCACACGCACGCACGCACGCACGCACACACACACACACACACACACACACACACACACACACACACACACACACACACACACACACACACACACACACACAAGCGCCGCGCCCGCGCGCGTGCTCCTTCGCATTATCAGTTTACAAGTTTCTACGATGCCAATATTCAACCCTCAGCCCTCCTGCTCTCACTCCCTTCCACCCATCTGTCTGGCTGACTTCGTGGCATGCCGACACAATGACAAGGCGACAATGTTGTAGAGAACCTGGATGGAACTGTAGCACAGGTCGTCGTCACCACTCCTTGTTATCTTTTAGTGTCGTGACACTTGTGGATGGGCATAAGTATTTCCCCTACCTCTTGGGCCACTACAAAGGAGGCCAGCAGTCGTGACGTCCCCCTCACTCATTTCATAAGCCGACATATGCTAAGTATGTGGCAGGTCCTGTTACTTCACAGATCACAGCAAAGGCTAAAAAGCATTAACATATGAGAGATTGCCGTGTTTGGTCCATACTGTATTACGTCAAGCTGCACATGTTTAGGAATGCCTGTATCCTTTCAGATTACTATCCCCCCCCCCCCCCCCCCCCCCCCCGCCACCCCCCCCCGCTCTTCTCCCCACCCCCCCCACCCCTTCATTAATAATTTTCATTGGTTGATTCGTTTCTCTAACAACAACATCACAAACATGATGGTTACCCCAACCCTCTAAAAAGGGATATCGTGTCTCACAATTTCACTGATCCACCATGGGCCATAAGAGTGAAAACAGTCCGTTTTCAGTGTGTGTAACTCAACAGCTGTGTATGCCAGATAGGAAACAAAAATAATATCGTCTCTCCTGTTCTGAGATCCTGTATCAAGATTCACTGATTTTCCCAGACGAAATGTAAGTTGAATTTAGTTTCTAATTCCTGAGACTACGCAGTGTTTGTATCTATCCTTAATTTTTGACAGGATTATTAATTTTTGTTTGTAATATTTCAAAAATTCTATTTTATACTCATTTCAGGGTTATTATTAAGATTCTTCTCTGCCAGTGTGTGTTTTGTCTTTACGCCTGCCATTCTTTTGACCCTGTATATGTCGCAAAAAGCTGTTTGAAACATTAATTTCCCCCAAATCTGGAGTTTGTTCTCTTCATCTGTCGCCAGTGTCAAGCTTTTGAGCTTCTGCATCCACGCAAAGGAAAAAAAAAAAAACGATGCCGTCTCTTTCTTGATGGTAATGCCTCTCTCTCTCTCTCTCTCTCTCTCTCTCTCTCTCTCTCTCTCTCTCTCTCTCTCTCTGGATTCTGGGGACACATACGCGCGCGCGCGCACACACACACACACACACACACACACACACACACACACACACACACACACACACACACACACACACACACACACACACACATCCCATGCATACAAAATAGAACTCAGAAATAACAAACACTCATACCGTAGTGTAGTGAAAAACACCAGTCATTGTGAACATGTGGGGCAGGATAAGGTACAGAAACAATAAGACAAGCGTGGGATCTTGTGCCATACTACAATTCCAAAATCACTTTGATTAGTTCTTTACTTTCTGACATACTACTGAGAACCTTCTCTATCCAAGGAAACATATGACATGTACACAACTCCCCAGCAGGCTCGATTTTCAGAAGTCTTTTCTGCCTACGATAAGCCAGTTCCTTTCTCCTTTTACTTTTCCTCAGTGTCCATTCTTCAAACTCCCCCCCCCCCCCCCCCCCCCTCCCTGTCCATCACCCATGCAGGTTCCAGTTCAGATTCTGACGAGCTGGCAAGTATGGTGAGTGTCCCATCTTACCCACTTATTCCTCAGAATCTGTGTGGTTTCTAGATTCTGTTGCGCCAGTTGGTATACCTCTTTGCTGCTTACTCTTCCTTGTCAAAAAGGATATAAAGGAACGCTTGTGCCTTTTGCTGCAACACCTGGTCTCCACCAACGTCTGAAAATCCTGCAGCAAGATTGACTGGATGTTTGAATTGAATATGTGCAGTTGGGTAGCCGTTCTGATTACTTTTGGGAGCATGATGTTCTTCAGTAAGACGAAGGCTGCTTCCGCCTTGCCTATCTTGGCTGTGACATGTCAGCGCCACTTATCTAGCAACCCCACTGCCAATGTATGCAAGGGCATCCACATCCTTGGTTGGCTCTGCAGCAGCTGAGTTTAGACAATGGTGTTGATTTCTCATGAGTTATATTCATCATGAACCCTAAACTAGCTTATGTCATTTTCGAGAAGATGGCTGTGTCCTGCACCTCCTTTCATCTGCACGAGAGTATTGCTCAACAGTTCAATAGCATGCCAGTTGCCCTGGACTCGTATATGCACTAGCACCAGTCAGTTTAACAGCTGACCGTTCAATAGTGGCTACATTACCATTCCTGAACGCATTTTCTAGTTATGCTTATGTAATAGGGGTCCTAAAGGACAGTGGTTGCATGTTCAAATCTGCAATATTTTTGCCTCTTGCTAAAGAGTAAAAGTTACTCCTTCAGCAGCTCTTTTGGTCGGTTTACAAACGCCACATCAGTTTAGAATGTCCAAGAAGTGAATGTGCTATTCTTGGACTCACAAAAGCTTAAACGGTTTACAATTCTGACTTAATTTTTTTTACTCCAAAGAAAATCTTAAGTATATCAAGAAAAAAAAAATCAAAGTAATGGCAAAGGGCAAATACGTTTGTTCCCATGATAAAACAGCTGCAGATCCATAACTATGAACTATCGCTGCTGAGGACATTGATTCAGTTAGTACAGACACAGGCACATGACACAAAGACTAATCCAACAAACATCCTCAAAAACGTTTGTCCAGGCTTGCCCTTTTTCTTCGAGCTACAGTGTGCACACAACGGTGACTTGAGAAAGAAACAAAGTAGCATTCACTTATAAATGACCTATTCGTTTTGGTCTTAAAGATATTCAAATAATACACGTAGCAAACACACACACACACACACACACACACACACACACACACACACACACACACACACACACACACACATATGAGCGTTATACGATTAATATGAAGGAAAACTGAAGGGAGCTGTAGAAATGTAGATAGTAAAAACATAAGTAAGAAGGCAGCGTTTCGTTCCATAATGAAATCAGGATTGCTCTGTTCACCAAACTAAAGCTGCTGACAACACCCATTTGCTGAGCACAAAAAAAATATATATATATTTTTTTTTTTCGAGAGAGAGAGTTCTTGAAGTCGGGCAAACCTGAGCCAGTACTACTTACCTGATTCCCCACGGAACGAAGCATTGGACGAACGCAGTAGCGGTTCCCTGGTTTAAAGGTATGGGGGTTGGTTTCCACCCATCCAGAAGTGTTATCTCCATTTACAAAGCTAATATACAATGTCGCATTCATTTCCTCGGCGTGAAATGGGATCTCGAAACACAGCCGGTATTCTGCAACGTCACACAGCGATATGAAAACAATAGTCCTTACTATGGCAACAGGCAGCATGGCACTGGGCAGCTAAAGGTAAGAAGAAAAAAGAAGAATTCGAGAGAACACGACAGGACAGGAAGGAATGCAAAAGAATACGACAGAGTAGAGAAGGACAAGTTCGGAAAGGAGAGATGAGCAAGTAAGAACAGGGTGAGATAGAGCAGGGTGGACCAGGGAAGAGAGGAAAGGATTAAACGCTTTGTAGAATAGAATAGCATAGGATAGGTTAGGATCTGGTAATATTGAATAGTGTATAATAACACAGAATCTGGCAGGATAGGGTATTGTCTGGTAGGATAGGATAGTACTGGAAAGGGTAGCATCTGGTAGGATACTACAACTTAAGGTAGCATGGAGCAGGGTAGAACAGCAAACGATGTAACAGATCAGGATAGGATTTGGCAGGATAACAGAGAGTTAGCTCTGAAAGTTCTGCCACAGGTTTGACACAATTAGTCTGCAGCACTGAAGATAAGGAGGTGGCTTGGAAAGAAAGTAGCACAAATCAATTATTAACTGAAATCCGTTCAGTTTCAAGAGGAGCCTCACATTACTACGGTTTATTAAAGCAGGACAAGACAGAACCAGGTTTTTTGCCATAAATGGAATGTAAGATTACAGAAGGAAGTAATATGGGTTAAAACTTTTCACAAAATTCGACAGATAAAGACATAAAGTTAAGATGGTTTCAAATGAGAATTATTAACAGATATTGGCAACCAATGTTATTTTGCAAAGCATGGGAATTGAAGAGTCAGAAAACATTCAGCATATATTTTGGCACTGCCAGCATGTAGTATCCTACCAGCATGTAGTCTTCTCTGCAAGGTAGCTTCTTGGCAGATCAACTCAAGAGAGAACCTCTCTGAAAATGTGCCTTTCCAAGTGATCTTTAGTAACTTTTAAGGCACTTCATGTGGTAGCGTGCATGCTTTACGGTATGGCGCACACAGACTGTCCAAGACTCACAGGCGTATCATACTGCCTGCAGTGCAACAGTCTCGTACACCTTCAGTTTTGTGGCGAGCCTTATACTGTCCTCTCCCCCACTTCCTCGTGTCAAAAAAAAATGCTTTGACGATGTGCGTATTGACCTCGTCGTGAATGTTACCAAATCTGGAGAGTTTACTGCCAAGAAGTGTGAAACATTCAACAGCATTCAGCGTTTGTCAACGATTTCTGGTTCCACCAGAAGATTTTGAAGCACAGGACTCATGTCCTCCTGCTACTAATCGTAAGCCAGAAGCAGTCACAAGCAGTTCAGAGTCCTTGTATGTTTTGCTACCTCAGTGGCAACACTGAGCGTACAGTCATCCGCAACAAGAAGTCACACAGTGACTGCTACTCTTCCACCTGGTCTTGGCATGAAACTTTGCCTGTGAAGCTTCCCTCCAACCTCCAGCTTGATCTTGATACCAATTTCATTGTCATGAACTGCGTCTGACAATATGGCTGAAATGATACCAAGCCGAACAGCTCGGATCCCAAGACACAGCCATGTCTGGTTATCTGTACCTATTCAGCATCGAAATCGTCAATAACTAAGAATTCATGTTCATGGAGCATTGCGGTTGTAATGCCCCCAGGTCTTCATAAAGCTTGTCTGTGGCATCCTTTAAATTTGTCATGCTGGAAGCACCTGTACGGATGCTGGTGGCATGGTGCCATCCTCTAAGGGAGGACGTCAGTATCAGAATGGCTTTGACTGGCCACCTGGATCTGGTGAAGGTAGCTGGCTGGTCTGATCCACTCGGTGAGCTAGCATCTGTCTGTCTACGTAAAGTCGGGACAGCTTAAACATCTGCTGGCTCAGTAGGGCAGACAGGCGACGACTGGGAAAGCTAACAGACAAAGATGACATTGTTGGCCTTTCACTGCATCCTGACCTACCTCCAGTCATTTTGACCGTGTCTTGCCACTCGGAAGACATGACATAGGCTAGAGCGACTGAGTGACGTAACAGCATGTGCAGCTCTCCTTCACTTTAAGTCAAAATATCACCCGACCCAATACTGCGGTGATGGGCAAGTGGGAAACAAGCAGATACAGCTACACTTGAAGTGTAGCCGCAAATGCATTCACAGGCAGCCCAGAGCAAAGGATTGCTCGCAGGTGGTCGAAAGCAGCTATGGAGTTTGATAGCCTCTGAGGTATCAAAATCGATCTACGTATCTCCTTTGGATCAGGAAGGTGCCAGAAAAGGTGCCTCACATACTGCTTTATCCTTAGGATAGATGGAGCAGGATACGGTAGAGTAGTAAAGCATAGATAATTTGAGGATAAGATCTGAAAAAGTGGGGTAGAGAAGCCTAGACAGTTTAGGGCCAGACAGACAAATAAAGTGACCAGCAACTTCTGATGACCCACCTTCTTTCTCTTCCTCTGGGGGAGTAATGGCCATGGGCATTGCCTTGGATCTGTAAAAGAGCTCAGGGTTGGCAGTCGTGCGGAAAAAAGTTTGGCGCTCATTCTTTCTAAGCCACTAAGATGAGGATAACGATAATGATGATAGTGAAGAAAAAGTATAAACGACGAAGTCGATGATAATGGTAACGATGCTGGTGACAACGATGACGCCGACCAAGATAATGATGATGGTGATGGTGATGATGATGATGATGATGATGATGATGATGATATGGACGAGTGTGACGACAATGTTGATGATGATCATGATGAAGACAATAACGACGATGTTGATGGTAATGACAACATCCACTTTGATGACGACGTCGTCGACGACGATGACGATGGTGATGATAATGCTGCTGCTGCAGATGATGATGATGATGATGATGATGATGATGATGATGATGATGATGATGATGAAGATGATGAAGATGATGTCGATGACAACGACGATAACCACACCGTTGACAACAACGACGACAATAACAATACGATGGTGATTTTGACGGCTTCAATTACAATAGTGGCGACGATGATGATGACGACGACCATGGCAAAGAAAAAGATGACTCAGGATTGCCTTTGAAATTTCCATTTGTAGATTATGAATAGCATACCAACTATTTATCTTCTTCTCAGTCATGTCAGAGAAGCAAATGCACGACACCCTGTCCCAGAGAGACTGGAATATTGAGTGGATATATGGACGTGCACATATGCTTATGAGTACAAGCATGCTCTTTGTGTGCTAAACCTGCCTTATGCACATACGTATTCACGTAAGCAATACCTTTTGTTCCCCCTACCTGGACAAGCTTGCGATCCTGCTATGAGAATATACTGCTGTAGTATGGAGCAACAAGTCCTCAAAAGGCACACATCATTAGTCATCCATGTATTCGCGTTAGTTCTTTGTGATGAGGACTGACCTGAGTGCAGGGCTGATTTAATTATCGAAGGTTGCTCGGAGAAATGAAGAGCAAGATCTCAACTTACAGAAGCTGTGGTTTAAGATTTAGGCTCCTTTGTGTTAAGCAAAAGATTTACACTCATGACGTTTAGTAGATAATCTGTCGACTGACATTACCAGGTTTTATAATTGCTTAGGGGGCAGTAAAACATAAGTGAAAGGAGAAAGATCAAAAGGAAGATTTGTCCCACAGAGACACTGAAGAGTTTAAGGAACAGACTTGGCTATACAGAAGAGTCCACTGGCGTAATGAAATTCAGCGGAAGACCAAGAGAGATGAAAGAGCTCACAGAAGTAAACTTGTGAAAGAACAGATCAACGCAGTGAAAAGGTTGGAGGCAGAGACTACAGCAGCTGATGCAAGGACACAGGCAGAGAAATGACAGCTAAAAACAACGCCAATGGCAAGATTAAGAATCCTGCCAAACAAGTTGACCTACTGACAACTGAGAATGAAGAAAAAAGATGTTTGAGTTGTTGAAGCAAATCAGGTTAGAAATATTCAATAATGTCTGCATTACTGGTGATATTAACTTCCCAGACATGTTCTGACGGAAGACGACAAAAGTTCAGAAATTGCTTACAAGATGCATTTTTTTTTAATCAAATGGTGAAACAAACAAACAAGACACAGAGACTGACAAAAATCAAATATACTGGATATGGTACTCGTTAATGATGAAAACATGATATCGGACATTAAACACTTAGCTCCTATAGGCAAAAGTGATCATGAGGTTTTAATGTTCTCTTTGTACTTAGGGGAGAACGAGATCAAAAAGAACCAAAGCAGTCATACAATTTTAAGAGAGGAGTTAGTTTATACAAATGAAAGAAGAACTGAAGAAGATTGACTGAAACAAACTCAATTATCTTGGTGTACAGCAATGTTTGAGGGAAATTAAAAGTACGTCAAATCTTTAATAGAAAAAAATGTTCCAAAACGAAGTATTAAGAATAATAATTTAAAAAAAAATCAAAGTGGAAGAATGCAAAGACAATAAAATTTGTAAAAAAAGAAATATATGTACCAGAGGTTTTAAGTCACTAAACAGGGGACATATTATCAAAATCATATTAAAGCACGAAATATTTGTAACAAAAAATAAGAGAGGCAAAAAAAGGAATTTGAAAAAGCTATCAAAGGAATGCAAAAGTAACCCGAAAGCTTTCTGGAAATATGTACAATCTAAGACAAAGATGAATACAGGGGTGAGTCCTTTAGTAACTAAAGAAGGTGACAGAGTAGAGACAGATAGTGGAAGGCAGATATTTTGAATTGATTTTTTTTTCTAGTGTATTCACGAGGGAAGATATCAATAATATACATACTCTAAGTCCAGCTTCAAGGTCAAAAGGTATCATTTTGGAAAATGTAGACATTTTTGTGGAAACAATAAAAAAGAAACTTCAATCTCTGAACTAAAATAAAGCATGTGGTCCTGATGCCATTCCATCAAGACTGCTAAAAGAGCTGAATGAGGAGATTGCCTTCCCACTTTATATACTTTTTTTAAATCTGTTGAAGAGATGATAGTGCTTCAGACTGAAAAACTGCGACAGTTATACCAGTTTTCAAAAAAAGGTACGAGAACAGACCCAGGGAATTATAGAACAGTGAGTTTAACATGTATAATATGTAAAATCTTAGAATCATTTATTAGAGAGGCTATTGTTAAACATATGACAGAAAATAAATTTATATGCAGAGTGCCGACATGGATTTCGTAAATAAATAAATAAATAAATAAAAATCTTTGTGACTCATCTCCTAGAAGTGATGGAAGACTTTACAAAGGAGATCGATAAAGGAGAGAATATAGATGTATTGTATTTAGATTTTAGAAAAGCGTTCGACTCAGTACCATATGAAAGACTACTAAAGAAATTGGAGTCTTATGGAATAGTAGGCAACGTACTTGGTTGGGGTAAAGACTTTCAATCAAAAAGAAACTCAAAAGGTAAGGATTGGTAGTTCTTTCTCTCATAGTGCTGATGTCATTAGTGGGACACCACAAATATTTTTTTTACTGTGTTTATAAATGATCTCCCTGTTGAACTAAAGAGTACATGCAATTTTTTTGCAGATGACACAAAACTTTATAATTCTCCAGAATTGCATCAGGAATTACAAAAGGATATTGAAACATTAGTAATATGGTCTGATACTTGGAATCTATACTTTAATACAGAAAAATGTAAAGTATTTCATATTGGTCAATCGAGCCCACAAAATGATTACATAATGAAGATTGGGTGCAAGGAAATAAAAGTGTCTAAATGTGAGGAAGAGAAAGACCTAGGTGTGACTTTCGACAAAAACTTGCCATTTGATAAACACATTGCAGATAATATTAACAAGACTAACAGAATGATTGGAATAATAAAAAAAGCCTTTACATGTATAGAAAAGGACACTTTCTTACAATTGTATAAGACGTTAGTGAGGCCCATTCTCGAATATGACAATACTGTATGGTATCCAAGGCTGAAGGAGACAATCAGAAGCTCTAGAACAGGTTCAAAGAAGAGCAACAAAGATGATCCATAGTATATAAGGATTACTCATACCAAGAAAGATTAAAATATTTACAACTTCCAACACTAAAACCAAGAATAGTAAGAGGGGACTTGATTCAGACACATATAAGATACTTAATGGTTTTGATGATACTGACAAAGCATGCTTTTTTGTACTCCACAGATAAATACCACATGAAACAGTGAAGATAAGATATTCAAACAATGTTCCAGAACTAATCTGAGAAAATTTGCATTTTACTAACAGAGTAACCAACTACTGGGATAAATTAACAACTAACATCAAACGTGCACCGAGTACACATATATTCAAGAACTTCATAGATAAACATGAATTAATAATTAAAATTAGATATGACTTTGATGGTTAAAGAAGACTGAGCTAGTCAACAACCGGACCAATAAGACACCAAAAACAGAGGGGGGGCGTAAAAGCCTAAGTAGGCTAAGTTGTTTTAATACAACGCCCCCCGATCCGATCCTGATCCCTGATAGTGAAAATAAAAACAAATCTGCAAAATGTGCAAAAACTGATACCAGCTTCAAGTCGAAAGGTCGCAGCTTCACTCTCAGTGCGAACAGCTTCCTAATCCTTTGAACATTCTTTGAGGATGACTCTCTCTTTTCTGCCACTCACTGACACCACTTCCTTGTTTTTCGTTGTTGCTGTGACCTACTGTTTATTTGCCTCTAGGGGTCATTTTTTTCTGTCCTGGCTTTGGAAAGTCGGATCCCAATGTACATGTCGCCTTTCTTGTAGTAATCTGGCGACAGGATTGTGAAAATTGTACACACGGGCCAGGGTGGATATTAGCCATCTTCTCTGCAGTGTTTGTCTTCCCATATAGCCTGTCATAGATTGTGTGTTTTATTTGAATACTTTTTCGTTTCCTTTTCGTCATTTTGTCGATCTGGGATCGAATATTTAGTGTGCATGCTGGCGCTTTTTTTTTTTTTTTTTTTTTTTTAGGAGGGCCTATCCTTACGCGTTGCAATCTTTGCATTTTGACGTGGGAATTAAACTTCTCAGAGTCATGATTTTCACTTGATAAGCGAGCCTGTCTTAAAGCTCTCTCCAAAAAAAAAATTATGATCTTGCGAATAAAGCATGGTCCCACATTTAGCATGGCCCCCACATGAAGCATGGTCCCCACATCAAGAATGGCCCCACATGGCCCCACATTATCATGGCCCCACATCAAGCATGACCCCACATTTAGCATGGCCCCACATCAAGCATGGCCCCACATGGCCCCACATTTAGCATGGCCCACATTATCATGGCCCCACATCAAGCATGGCCCCACATTTAGCATGGCCCCACATCAAGCATGGCCCCACATGGCCCCACATTTAGCATGGCCCCACATGGCCCCACATTATCATGCCCCACATCAAACATGGCCCCACATGGCCCCACATCAAGCATGGCCCCACATCAAACATGGCCCCACATTTAGCATGGCCCCACATCAAACATGGTCCCACATTTAGCATGGCCCCACATCAAACGTGGTCCCACATTTAGCATGGCCCCACATCAAACATGGTCCCACATTTAGCATGGCCCCATCAAACATGGTCCCACACATTTAGCATGGCCCCACATCAAATATGGCCCCACATTTAGCATGGCCCCACATTTAGCATGGCCCCACATCAAGCATGGCCCCACACATCAAGCATGGCCCCACATGACCCCCACATTTAGCATGGCCCCCACATCAAACATGGCCCCACATGACCCCATTTAGCATGGCCCCACATCAAACATGGCCCACACATGACCCCATTTAGCATGCCCCCCACATCAATCAAGGCCCCACGTGGCCCCCATTTAGCATGGCCCCCACATCAAACATGGCCCCACATGACCCCCATTTAGCATGGCCCCACATCAAACATGGCCCCTACATCAAGCAACGGTTCCACATCAACCATGGCCTCACATTAAACAAGGGCTCCAGATCACGCATGGACCCTTGTTATGCATGCCATTCCCCCATATCAACCATACTCTCTCTGTCTCTGTCTCTGTCTCTCTCTCTCTCTCTCTCTCTCTCTCTCTCTCTCTCTCTCTCTCTCTCTCTCTCTCTCTCATATAGCTTTAATTTCCTCTTTCCTCTACTCCCTCTAGACTTCAAAATCAGATTAGAAATTTGCAGCAGGCGTCTGATTTACTGGGGTTAACAGTACATTTGCAAAAAAGCAAGACAATGGTTTCCAGAAAAGTTGGGTATCTAAGTAAACATGCAAAATGGTACTACAAAGGGTAGGAAATAGAAGTCCTAAATACCTACAAATATCCACGATTTACCTTATTAACGACAAAATTGTCTATAAAAACATTTCACTTACAGAGTTTGCAGGAAGAGCCAAAAGCAAAGTGATAGACATCATGAAAACTATGTACAGCTTGGGTAATATGGCTATGTCAATCTTCTTTAAATTATTTGATGCACAAGTTAAACCATTGATATTATATTCATCAGAAATCTGGGCCCTCACACGTTTTGAAGCAATCGAACGCATACACCTCTTTGCTATAAAACGTTCTTAGGAAATTGGCAAAAAGACGCCAAATACTCTTGTTTATGGTGAGCAAGGCAGATGCCCTCTATATATTGACAGTACGTTACAGGCAGTGAAATACTGGTTCAAGATTTTTTTTTTTTAAATGACGCCAACCGGATACCGAAACGAGCATACGAAAAAGAATTGAAAGAAGTTAGTAAATCCCTCAAATGGGCTTTAGACATAAACATTGTTTTGACTCCTACGGATTTGCATAAGTGTGGATAAATGGAGGAGTGGGAGATGAAAAGGCATTCTTATCAGTGTTTAGACAGAGAATGGTAGACTGTTTCAAACAGGATTGGCTCAGTAAATTAGAAGGTAGTAATCCTTATACCGTCTACCGATCCTTTAAATCACTGCATCAACCTGAGAAATATTTATATGATATCACAATTACAAAATTCAGAAGGGCATAAGCAAAAGTCAGGTTAAGGGTAAATAAGCTTCGAACAAATGAAAAGTACACCGATAATACAGCAATAATCACCTGCCATTTTTGCAGCGAAGAAAAAAACCGAAATACATTTTCTCCTAAAATGTCCAAGCTACAAAAAAAAAAAAAAAAAAAAAAAAAATTAGAAAAAATATAGTTCAAACACAATAAAGATAGCTTCCCTGTCCAGTTGAAGACACTATTGCAAAACGAAAATGCTGTCATAATAGATGTTGCTATGTTTGTACATTACGCTTTACGTTTTAGAGAGGACCAATTGTAATGAAATGTTATAAAGATTAATTTGTTACTTTTGTTATCGCCAAAGGAGGATCTTTCTTTATGGATTTTTTTTTTTTTTTTTTTAATATAAACCATTTGTTTTCAATAGCACAAAAAATTCATGTTACGTGTTTCATGTGGATGGGCTGGAGGCCTCACATGAAAGTCACGAGTTCACAAGCCCCCCCCCCCCCCCCCCCTCTCTCTCTCTCTCTCACTCACACACTCACACACACACACACACCACTTCACACACAACACTCCCACACATCCACTTAAACATGGCACATTGAACATGCTCCCCACCCATCCCCCTTAAAACATGGCGCCATATTAAATAACAAAAAAACAAAAAACAACAACAACAACACAAACAAACATACGACACCTAAGTATGTCAGTAAAAGTGTAGGTCCCTGCAGACACACGATGTACGGCAGTGCTGTAGTCCTTCACAAAACCATGGGTTCCCGAGTCCCAGGACGTAAGGCAAGGACACATTTCTACACAAAAACTATGGACCCCTAGAGACGCACTAGGTAATGTGCGCGAAATTTCAGTTTACGCGCACCAATACTTTCCAAAGCTTGGCTTCCTTGTCATTAACTGTATTTCGTGTTCGTTGCGTGTTGCTTTTTCTGTCGTGCAACCCTTTTTATTTTTCAGGCTAGGCTATGACGTTTTTTCTTTAAGAGTTTGAAGCCCTGAAAAGACAGTAAGTGGTCAGGTGTCTCTGACAGATACCAATGAAAAATTGAACTATGATAATGGATACTGTGGTTTTTGAACAGGTATCTTTGTGATGTTAGCTATGACAACTGGGAGTGGGTCTTCTCCTGGATATCTATGGCATGATATCTATTGCATGTCGTGTACAGCAGGTCAGAGGTAGAGCAGCAGTCTGTCTTAAGTCAGAACAAGGGGGCAGAACTCCCACCTCTGTCACATATCAGTCAGGAAAAGGAGCAGGACTACCGCCCATGTCATATGTCTGTCAGGATAAGGGGCAGAACTCTCACCTCTGAATGTAACGTAGAAAAGAGCCTTCGACCGGACCAGCGTTGTTGACTGGCAGCGAATCTAGTCGTATAGCAGAGGACTCGGGACGATGTTGACCATCATGGTCTTTGTGAGGGT